>CAEGAE010065755.1:0-17012 GCA_903067095.1 Girardinus metallicus | reverse complement strand
ACGCTAATTTCGGCCAGCCGTTCTCTCCCGCTCCCTCCTCAAGCGCTCGGCGGTTCACTTAGGTCTGTACTCCGGCGTTAGCTCCACTTCGTCCGGCGTTAGCTCTTCTTACTCCGGCGTTAGCTCCGCTTCGTCCGACGTTAGCTCCTCTTACTCCGGCGTCAGCTCTTCTTACTCCGGCGTTAGCTCCGCTTCGTACGGCGTTAGCTCCTCTTACTCCGGCGGCGTTAGCTCCTCTTACTCCGGCGGCGTTAGCTCCGCTTCGTCCGGCATTAGCTCCTCTTACTCCGGCGTTAGCTCCGCTTCCTCCTCAAGCGCTCGGAGGTTCATTTATGGCTCTGACACCGGGGTAAGGTGCTAGAGCCGGAGTAAGCGGCGTTTAGCTCAAGGTTGATCCGATTTATGAAAGCTAATTTCGGCCAGACATTCTCTACCGCTCCCTCCTCAAGCGCTTGGAGGTTCACTTAGGGCTTATTCCGGTTCTAAGGCCACTTACTCCAGCTCTAACGCAGGAGTAAGCCCTAAGTGAACCGCCGAGTGCTTGAGGAAGGAGCGGTAGAGACCGGCTGGCCGAAATTCAAAAATCGGATTAGCATTGAGCTAGAAGCAATTAACACCGTAGCTCCAATATCCAACTTGAAGCTAACGAACACTGTGCATGCGCGATTTGATCTCCGAATTATGCCCCGCCTCTTCCGTGACATCACTCACACGTACAAAAGGTGAGTCTATATTTTATTAGTTTATATGTGCAATCTTAGTCTTTTATGTATGCATGTGAGAAAAAAATTTGTATGCATGTGTGATATTTTATTAGTGTGTATGCGCAATTTTAATATTTTGTGTATGCGTGTGACAAAAATTGTATATGTGTGTGACATTTAAATAGTATATATGTGCAATTTTAATATTGTGTGCGTGTGTATTAGTTTTTAGTAGTGTGTGAGAGACAAAACAGATTTTGTCCTAAACGGCCCCTCATATTGCCCCCTGGTCTGTTCATTCACCTCTAATCTATCCTCCGCCCCAGGCGACATTTCCCGTATTCTCAAACAGGTATGAGGCAAGGTGAGAGTTCATCTATTAAACTCACTGAAGATGAAAACATAAACTAAAAATTGGAGTATAGACATTTTTTATAAGCGTATTTGTGAGCCTGCCTCTTTATTATTGAATTGAATATAATCTCAGATTTTTGTATAACTTTTCTTCAAGCTAACTTAGAAAGTGAGCTATTATTGTTACAGGTTAATTTTATAAACTACAAAAAAGTAACTAGCAGAGAAACTCATATGTCAAAAATTGGACTGATATTGATATCCTATAGTAACACCGGTGTTATGCCACATTTACCAATATTTTATTTTATCAATTTTTTATGCGATTACTCGATTAATCGTAAGAATAATCGATAGATTACTTGATTACTAAAATATTCATTTACAGCGGCCCTAAAAGAGTTAAATATGTATATTTAACGTTTTATGAAACTTATTGCGTTTATCCTCCACCTTTATTTCAGCGTCCAATACAACCAAGCAGATCTCCTCCTCCTTAGCTTTAAATCTGGCTTGGCATGAAGAGCTAAAAATAAGCTTTTAGAAAATTTGTTTTCGTAAAATAAGAAATATATTTCAAAACTTGTAACGTAACAAGTTTTGAAATATATTTCAAAACTTGCACAACAAGGCATTTATAAGCACAAGGCATTTTTCTAAACTAAAGTATGAAAAGCAAAGGTTTCATAAAGCCTAATGAGCTTTACTCTTCGTTGACAAAAGCATTGAAGTCACAGGTCAATTTGTAATGTTTGATTGAAGGACGGTGACACGATGACTGACTCAAAGACACGACTGGTACTTTCAAAGATATTTTAATGCACATCAGACCTTTACAATGCCATGACAAAGCTGCAATTTGGTTCTAGTGGTGGTTGTGTTTTTATTTTTTTTTTTATTTTGTTGCATACCGGTTCTGCTGGAACTGGTGCATTGATTACCTGCTAGTGAGTGACTGAAGAAAGCATTAGCTGGAGGAAACTTCTATATAGCAGAGGAGTGCTGCAGGAGTGGGCAGGCCAGTTTCCATACCAACAGAAAAAAAAAAAAAAAGATACTTAAAAAACCCAAACAACTTCAGCCAGTTTATTCTTAAGAATTAAACGCAGGAGAGCCAGTGTGTTTATCTAGTTCTTCTTGGTAATATATGCTGCCTTGTAAAAAGTATTCACACCTTCAACTTTTCAGATTTTGTAAAATCAAACTCACAATAATGGTTTACTTTCCATGTGAGCTCGACCAACACACAGAAATATGGATAGTTTTTTCCCTTAGACAAAAAGGAAACCTGGAATTAATGGCATATTTGAAAGAGGAAATAACTACCAAAAGTCATAGAAACCCTAGCTAAAATCTGAGACCCTAACGCAGCATCTCTTCTTTCTTTTTTTTTTTTACTAAAATTTAATCTGCTAAACTATCTAAGCCTTAGGGATTACATAGATATGTATATAAATACCCATCTTGTACAGCTGACTGTATCATTTGGCTTTAAATAAATTCAGGGTGAGGAAGCTTGATATACTTGCTTATGGGTTGTAATACTTTAGATTTCACTTTTCTAATCTAAAATAATGGCTGGAAGAAGCTACACAGTAATCTGCAGTTGTAGCTCCTTCTAAAACTCTGAAGAGAATTAATAATTTCAAACTTATGTTAGAGAAAATATATTTCCAATCACAAACTTTATGTGTTCTTGCATAAATATAAGGTGCCTTCAAATCTCTGATCTGAACATGACTGCAATTATCTCTTAGTACCTTCTGGGTCCACCATGAGACAAAACATTTTATTCTTTTAAATGTAGCAGCTCCTCCTGCCACACCAGGCTGAGACTCATTAAGTGTTAAATCATAAAACTGTTTCAGAGCGACGCCTCTACTGTCTCATTATAGAGCAAGAACAGAAGACAAGTGTTGGAGCCTTCACAGCCAAGCAGTTGTAGCTGCAGAGGGTAACGAGTGATGGGCTGGAGCTCAGTGTAGTGTGACTGTACTGTATGTGAGGGAGGAGATGAGCAGCTGAAAACTCATTAAGGACGCCGATGACTACAGAGAGCAAGAAGCAGAAAATGGTGGTTGGAGCTGCAGATTACGAAAATGTAGGAGAGATCTCAGAGAGGAATAGGAGGAAGTAATTGTGCATTTGTCTCTTTATTATGCAGTTCCACATGCAAATGTTACAGCCCTTTTAGTCTTATGCCCGCGTACCTTTCTATAATGTGTAACAGTGTTTTTAGGTAGAACATGTTTATACTGTGGTATGTCTTAGGGAATCAACCATTGTAAAAGTGCCATTATCTGCAGTTTGGCCATTAAAACACTCATCAACCCACACCTATTTTTTCTACGTTGATTACAAATTTGTACGTTAAAGAAAGCACCTTTCTCTGCCAACAGACAAGGAAAATGTAAAAACTATCAGTCTTGCAAAGTTCTTCTGTTTTATCCTTCTGTGCTTCATTTTGTTCTGTAAAATGCATATTTATTTAGGGATATCCATCATCTTGCTCTTTCATATTTGTCCGACCTCCTTCACATTAACACTCCCTCTCGATCTCTAAAGTCGGCCTTCTGCTTGTCCAGCCACTATGAGATTCAGGGACTTTAGCCGATCTGACCCTCGCCTCTGGAATGCCCCGACATCAGGAATACCAACACTCTGTCTCTTTTTAAATTCTGGCTGAAAACTTGTCTGTTCTAACAAGCAATTTCACTCTGATTGATCAAAATGTTCCACCATTTTTCTCTCTTTTGTTGTCTATGTTAAAATGTTTACTGCTTTAAATTTGTAAGGTAATCTTGTGCACTCTGAAAGGCGCCTTTTAAACTGTATTATTGTAAAAAAAAAAAAAAAAAAAGCTGCTATGACCCTTAAACTGTAGCAGCTAAATAGCATCTACAGTGTGACACATATTTGTAATTAAGACACTTTTGTTGTGGTTTATATCAGGTGTTCAGTCAATGAGGGAGGCTATGGATGCAGTGTGTGCACAAGCAAACGACATTCACTGGAGGATGTATCCTCTAAAACAGAGTTGGCATCATTCTCCCATTTGATGGCTTTGCTGGCAGTGCCAAGCCCTGGCTGTCTGGCCAGCCGCTGTTTAAACACGTCTTGGGGTGTCAGTAAAGACACCTAAGATTTAATGCCAAGTCCTGCCAAGAAACCTGAACTGGATTTACGAGGCGCAGCTGCAGCAGGCCCGTGCTGATGGAGAGACTCCAGGACACAGTTCACAGGTGTTTTCTACTCCCCTGCGGCTGGACTGAACTCCCACAGTGAGTGGAGTAGCAGAAGCTGCAGGAGCTGATGTTGGAGTGACTTAAGTGAGACTGAGTCATTGGTTAGGAGGCTTTAACACACATTTTATAGCAAGAGGAGTTTCCCAAGTCCACAGCACTGCAGCAGCAGAAAAGCACGATGCAACAAGAAAACCCATTCATGTCTAAAATACGGCACAGTGACGTAAAGTGATTTAACGTCATGCAGATTTTGGTGAGTGCTGACGATTATTTGTGGCAGATGCAGGATTCTGTTTTAAAAGCAGTTTTTTTCATTATTTCACTTTTTCTTTTTTCTACCAATTACCCAAAATAGCGGCAATCAAAAAATTCAAAAGTGGTGAAGATTTTTCCAATTTGTCCGTTTGCATGTGTTGCCAGCTGGCCCAACCAAGAAGTCTTCTTAGTCAATAACGCCAGAGCAACAGGAAACAAAAAAATGTCTTACCTTCTTATCAAAGTGTCTCTCAAACGCGTCAAATGTAAGACACACAATTTGAAATCCGTGACCGATTATTGATGAGAAAGACTGTGAAATACACCATGAGATCTTTTGTCATGAGATCAAATGATATTGCTACTATAGTTTCAATTTAAAAATATCTATTGAAATTTTATTCACTTGTAAGGACAGTGATTATTACTAATGTTCTCACACCAAGAAACTAAACTAAATCCTGCTCTATCTGCCGTCGCCATCAAAGCAGGAAAAATAAGAAATCCTAAAAATGTTTCAAAGAATAAAACCATTGCCAGGTTTTACTATTTTAAGCTCTTCCTAGAGAAAAACAAATAGTTCATGCTGTGCCCTGTCCAACCTGAGAAATGTCAAATCCAAATCAAAAAATACTCAACCATTCTAGGAGCTATTTTTGTGTCATCCGTCGATCCTACAGGCAGGGAACACAGCTTGGAGACTGCATCAGCAGCCTGCAATCACGTGCTGTAAACCAGGTCAGCGGCAGAGAGTGGGCTGCAACTCGCCCACCGAGGTCTCCTTAGCGCCTCCACCCTTTTAAAAAAACTCATTAAAACTGGGACATGAGGAAAACTTTCTATGTTTTCTAATCATTGCCAAAGAATGTATATATTGGATTTTGAATAGTTTATAGATACTTTGTATATTGTCACAATACAAAAAAGCGTTTGATAGCTGCAGGAAGTGAAGGCAAATCAGCAGCAGTCTGTCACTCCACCACACATCCTCTGTTTGTTTGCGCTCCTGCTTATCTGGTATTCTCTTTATCCATCTGACGAAGGGCTACATGGACTGAAGAATCCGTGGCTGTTCTGTGAAAACTTGGTGCGCCCCGAGGCTGTTGTTTTTCATAATTAATTACTTGGAGCAGTAATCTGGCTACAAATAAAACCCACAGTAGACCGGGACAGTTACGCTACTGAGCTGTGTCCAAAAAATGTCTAATTTTAAATCCATTCACAACAGGGTAGAACAAACTGACTTATACCCAAAGGCTTTTTTCAGCAAGTGGAGAGACTTCAGTGCAATATTAACTGTTCTGAGCATGTAAGACGGCACAGCATCCCCCCCACTCCATCTCTGCTCGCCTCACACGTGAGAAGCTTTGTCTTCTGAAATCTCTGCTGTTAGGGCTTTTTTCATGTCTATTTCTAAATATGAACTGACATAGAAGCCCGGTCCACTTTTTTTTTTTTTTTTTCTGTTTATGTATAGTTGCATCATTTGTCAAGTGGTGCAGTTATTTTAGGCCTTTGGATATTTTCCCATATAGAATGCAGAGGGTAGGCAAGATACAAGCTTTAAGATATATTGAGGAAAGAAAGTGAACATTTCACCAGATTAATACAGATGCAAAAAAAAAAAAAAACCCAAACAAGGTCATTTGAAATTTCAACGTTTGATCTGTCAAACACGTTTTTCATTGTTTAACAGTTTTATCAGAAATATCGCTATTTTGACAATGATATAAAAGATAGAATAGAAAAGACCCAAACTACTAAGATTGGGGGAGTTTAAATTTAGCTCATTGCAGTGATGTTGTGTACACTTCTTAAATTAGAGCTAGAGGATATTATGAAAACGTTACATTGCTAAATACTACAACAATAGTCACTTAAGTCTCACTACTCTCTTCTCTATCATCCAGATATTTATGTATCTCCCCTTATGTTCATCACTTTGTTTAAACTCACCAGCCATCTTATTAGGTATACCCTTGTGGCTCCATCGTCCCTCTTATCAGTGGTTTAGGCAGGAGGTGATGGTATGATGGTGTGGGGAGACATTTTTGATTCCTGTAGCACCAGCAAGCTGCGTTTAAAAGCCACAGGACTTCTACAGCTCCTGCCCATCACTTTATGACTACAATTTAACAATCTTCCGATGGGTATTTGCTGCAGGGTAACACATCAAAGCTCAAATCATCTCAAGCTCGTATCGTGAACATAACAATGAGGCCCCTGCAGTCACCAGATCTCAGGCCTACAGAGCGACTTTGGGATGTGGGGAAACAGGAGACTCCCATCATTAATATGAAGCCGGTAAATCTGCAGAAACTCTATGACAATATCATGCTGCGTAGATGTTATTCCTAATATCTGGAAAGCAGTAAGTGGCTATCTGTGATCCTGTTATGTTGCTACCGTCTTTATGCCAATTCTCCTTTTTCCTTCTTTTGAAGGAGATTTCAATCCTAGATGTGCACAAGATAAATCAGCAGCGACTGTGTAGTGCCATTGCATCAATATGAACCAAATTCTCAGAGGAATTCATCTGACATATTGTTGGAGGGTCCAATCCAGAACCACCATGGTGTACCTTATAAAGTGGCCAGTGGGTAAAGAATGGTCAAAGTCCATCGAAGTGTCAAGTAGAGTTTTAATGGAGGGTGCATGAAATATTCTGGCCTAATAAATATTGTACCAGACAGTTCTTTGCGATTGAAATATTGCTCTGATAGTTATTTTCTCCAGCTCTGGCCTACATGCATACAAACCTCTATTTAACATTTAGGTTTTAGTCAAGGGTTTCTGTTCCCGCTACATTTTTTGCATGCTTGAAATACCAAGCAAAAAAAGAAGATGAGAGAAAGAGAGACAACTTTCCCTCTCTCCAAACACTTCTTGCATGGTGAGAGCAGGATGGGATAGGCGGCTCTGCACTGTCACCTAGTTTCCATGGTGACCTGTTGCTATAGAAACAGACCCTGCAAGATACTCGAGAGTTAGGCTGGGAAAGAGGCAAAAAAAAAAAGAAAAAGGAGGTGAGAAAAGACTTAAGAGAAGCCGAATCACAGGAAAATACTGAAGAGCGGTGCAAATTAGGTGTAAACTCAAATTTTAAAACTCTGAGCATCAGCTTTATGTTTAACTACATCATAAACTCAGAGCTGGGGAGTTTAATGTTGACTATTGTCAATATATAAGATGTTACAAGGAAGGGGAGACGAGATCAACTTCATTTTACTCTATTACATAATCACTGGGGTTGTTCAATAAAAGCAGCATCTTGAGACAGAATGAGAACATTCACGGCAGGGTTTTCGTTTATGTGCCAATTATTAAAACAGGGAAAATAAAGAGTGACAAATGGAAAAAAAGAGCCAGTGTGAACGCCTTGCAGTCTATGGGCTTTGGTTCTGTTTGATGTAATGTTTTCCTTTCCAATATCTTTGTTTGAACCTCGGTGTTACGGCTGCATTCAAATCGTGACTGCACCAATATGCTTTGAAGTTTGGTGTGTAGACCAGGTATATTTTGTGAGACGCTCCTGTTAAAGAGGCAATGCTGTTATCATCCACCATCCACGCAGTTACAAACATTATAAAGAGCCGAAAGAGGCAAGAAGCTTAATATGTTTGTTACTAAGAAAATTACAAGGATACAGTTCAGTCTGCCAGCAGGTAAATCAAGTTATAACACAGTCATTTGCAGCTCTCCACAGAGCGGGGTTGCTTCCCAGAAATTACCAACCAACCCATTGTGATTTCCCGAACCATCTCCCCCACCTTCCTCATCTCCATCTACCTCACTGTTTTGTTTTTTTTTTTTACTGACCGAACCTAACCTGCAGCAGTTTCCCCTGTTGCCACATAAAAAGCCTGGGAACATGAACGTGCTCCTCAGTCGGGGAATACACAATATGCAAAGTAACTGGCGGCCAGCTCTGCAGGACAGATGGATGCATACACACAAACAAATTGAGACCGCCTCTTACTTATGCAGTCCAAGGTTTATACGCTCTGTCACTGTGACAAACCGCCCTGCAAAGTTCAGTCACACTTCCTTCATTATGGCTGTAGCCCAAACATGAGTGCCTGGAACATAAACAAAGCAGACAGCAAAGATGTGCACAAGGCAAGTCATAGACATGCGTCACAATCATTTTGATGGGTAAAGCCTGGAGTTGCTGAGTGGATGTTGTTTCAAATCAAACTCAATAACAAAAAAAAGCATCTCAGAAGTTCAGTGTTATGAAGAGCTTTGCTAAAATACCTTTAACGCCGGAACTATTTCACATTTCTGACCTCAAACCCAAATGTATTTTATTAAAATTTTGTATGCTAAACCAACACAAAGTTCTGCTTAATTGTAAAATGGAAGGAAATGTATGTGTAGTTTTCAATTAAAAAGTTTACACATTTGGTGTGTTTGTATTCTAACCCTTTTACACTGATACCCGCAAATTAAATCCAGTGCAACCATTTGCATTAAGTGATCAGATTAATGAAAAGTACAATAGTGGTTAAGACTAAGAAACACAGAAGGTCAGAGACAAAGTAGTGAAAAAGTTTAAAGGAGATTAGTGTTATAAAAATTAATAAATTTTAAACATCTCACTAAAACGGATCAATCAATCAATCAATCATCTGAAAATGGAGAGTACGGCACAAGAAGCAGCCAAGTGGCTCATGAAAACTCTAGAGGAATTGCAGAGATCTGCAACTTAGAAAAACTCATCTGTCAACAAGACAAGTAGCAACTAGCATATATGTAAAACAGTATAAATAAGGGAAACCGAGCACTGCATATTATCCTGAACAATCATTCCGACTGTAAACCACTGCTAAACTACTGGTTAAATTACATCCTCACTATTTCATGCAGAGGCTTAGTAATGAACAATGCATTTGATTTGCTCAATCAAAGGCACATCTAAACCAAGCAGGAAGTTGTTCATGTTTTAAAATGAAGAAAATCGCAATAATAATCTTATGCAAGACTTAAAAATTGTTGTTCACAAACACTATATTCAATGAGCTTGAGCTGATTTTTTATTTTTTTTAAATGGCCAAACATTTTAGCCTGTATGTGGAAAACTTGTAGAAACACATTGCCGAATACAGCTGCAGTTGCACGCTCTGTTACTAAGCAAATTAGTAACAGAGCTCTGCAAAGTGTTGACGAAGAGGGGCTAAGAAATACAGGCCACATGTCTCAGATTTTACTTTGTAAGAAAAGTAGCATCTCAGCAAGTCAGTGTTATACATGCACATCTGCAAAGGTAACTGTCAACAGGTAACTCGAGGAATATCGCACCTTGGCAAATGTACACAAACGCATCTAAATGAATGATCTTATTTACTGGCAAATAAGATCTAGTAAATAAATCTTATTTACTGTTAACTCATGTTTATGACCTAGATGTAGAATCTAAGTAACCTAAGCAGTCAGCACATCAAGTACTGAAAAGAAATACCACAAGGAATTAGCATGTGTACAATGACCCAGGACTGAACCAACCAAGGTGTGCTCAACAAAGCAGCTAAATAAGAAACGACAAGAGATGTTTGGACAATGAGCTGATGCTGCTACTGAGTCAAACATCTGTGGGGATAAGTGAAGAGATGCAGTAATTCTCAAGCTCCCAGTTGAGCTTTGACTTCATACTGAGGCTGGGATCACACTTGTAATAGAAAACTCTTGAAAAATATTAAATTGTACAGCAGTGGACTTATTTTATTCAAAGAGCCAAATGTCTTGTTTCTTCCACGTCCCTCTTGTGTCCAGAAATAGTTTTCATTTCTGTTTAGTCTTTTCCTTTCAATGTTCCTCTCTTGTACATTTCTCCATTAAATGTTCTTGGCGTTCCCCTCCTTATTTTTGAATCCTTTTTGTATAGTTTTCAGCTCTTCTTTGTCCCCTGATCTAACAGCTCTCTTCTTTTCACACAGCTAGGCTTTTTCCATTGATGGTTGCCAGATTAGTTTTTTACAGAACACCTTACTGTTTTGGTTTTTTTTGGGGGGTGGGGGCTGGGGGGGGGGGGTAGTGTTCTTCACACAAAATGTGTTGTCGACTGTAATGTGCCCCGTCAACCTGGGAATATTGTTTATATGTCTCACAGAAATGCTTTTCACATTTGGCATTATGTGCATCCTGCCTGATCAGCTAACCAGCGGACAAAGCTAAAAACAGGTTTGAATTCACTCCATGGAAACTGAGGATACATTCAGGTCCATTTGCCACATCCAGAGGTGATCTGGGACATTTATGACAGTGTGTCTTTGGCAGTGTGAATGGAAATGTGTCCTGAGTCACACCAAAGGTCTACTTTGCCAAGTTGTGATTCCACACAAGCTATGGAGTTACTGCTGGGAGATATTTCCTTTCAATGAGAAGCAGTGACAAACTTAGGAAGAGCTCTAAGTGCAAGCTATAGTGAAATGTGATGTTGTTTAAAAAAAACAAAAAACATGATGTATTGAGATTTATGCCACTAATGACCCAAATTAAGCTATAAACCTTTATAGCAATCTTTATCGGTTAACAACTAAATTGTTGAAAGCTTAGTTTTTCCTAATTCCATTGAATGCATCACTAATAGATCTGCAACACCATAGCAGGGAACCTCTAACGGCAGCATGTTGTTCAGGTGAGAAGCAGTATCATGGTGACAGCAGAACTAATTAAACTGCAGAAGAAGAATCATCGAATACTCAGAGTCAGAGATGTTATATTAATAGACAGACAACTTATCTGCATAAGGAAAAAGTTCTGGATTGAAAAGTGATAATAAGAAAGAACGTTTAAACAACCAGGACCTTTTTTCTTTTGCAGAGCCAGAGGTAAGTTCATTGCCCTCAAACTCCCTGAGTTTAAGTGGAAGCTACAGTTTAGCAGATGATCCTACATTAGGAGGAAGAAAAGTTAACCAACCAGGAGACTGCACGTTGCTACTGCCAATGAATAAGAGTTGGTCTTCAGTTTTACGCTAGTCTTTTGGTCAATGTCTAACTTTTTCTCCCACAGTCGTTATATGATTTATGCAGCTTTATTGACCCAACATTTAACAAATTTAACCAAAGAAATATATTATCTGTTTAAAATCATCTATCCGCTTCTCTGTGAACAGTGATGTATTTTAGACCCCAGTGTTCACAGCGATTAAGGACTAGAGTCAATGTGATGAGCTAAAATATAATATCTGAGAGAGTCTAAAACACTTATAGCAGCCTGTTTTAATAGACAAAACACCAAATATATGTTTTATCAACTAAGTTAACATAGTGGTAAGATTATTTCTTTTTAATCTTTTAGTTTGAAAAAAAAATTTGCTATTTGTGTCGCACCACAGCAAACATTTCTGAGTTTTCTTCTTTTTTTTTTTGAAAACTCAAAAAAACCAGTATATGCCTTCTAGTTGAAGGCATAAAGAGGCCGTCACATAAGCTTCAGTTAGATTGGAGCTACACTGGCTGGTCAATCTGTTTCTTTGCAGAAAAAAGCCTCTACCCCTGCATTTGGAGTCTAATCACTGACATACATTTGTGTATGGACTAAAACTTTTTTTTTCCCCCCTGTTGTGCGCGTCTTTAGCAGCAAAGGCCAGCTGTTTTGTAGTGGAATCCCTGCACGCATGGCAAATAGCCGAGAGGGTATTTGCCATGCAGCAATGATGAAAGAACAAGAACAGAAGACGAGATTAAAGGGAGAAGATGACAAGTAAGTGATGGATTTATGTTAATAAAACAAGAAAATGAATTTATAGTGAGACATTCACATGACATCAGGCTGATGAGGAGATAGCTTGAGATAATTTTATGCTCCAATTCTTCTTTTAAGTAACGTGCAACAGCATAGCTTTGATGAACGATCTAAAAAGTCCTGAATAAGGACAGATAAATGTGGCTGTAAGCTCATGAACCAGCAACACCCCCAGGAAGATCTGTCTCTACACTACAGGAACAGAAAAAAAAAAATATTCTTTAGGACCTTCAAACCAGATGAAGAGCTTCCTGTCTGGTCTGGAAACAGCAAAGGTGAAAACAACACATTCAGATGTGAAACTGGGTCCTTGCTTTTCCGTTCCCACGTCAACTATGCCTGTTTGAGCATGTTGAGGGGAAAATAATCTGGCAGTGGAACATAAGCAATTCAGACATGGCACTGAAATTTATGAAAGTGCTCCAGATCAGAATTCTCACTCTCTAGAAGATGCTTTTTTTTCTTTTTGAAAAGGTACAACTCATAATTTACATTAGTATTTAAATTTGAATATGCGTTCTGACGAGGGCCATTTGTCAAAATAAAAGTATATTTTAAATAGATATTAAGCATACTCTAACCTTTCTGTATTGAAATACATTTTTATTGACCTGAAATCTAATGTTATGTCTTGTTTTCATCACTATATGCGTAATAAAGTTATATAACGTGTTATACTTTGTTACTATGAAACAAAATGAACTTTTCAATAATATTCTGGTTTACTTATTGTGACTCCAACAAAAGATAATTGGAGTCATAGATATCTTTTGTGTCTCAATGCTCGCTTGGACCTATTTATAATATTGGAAAGTTGAGTGGAAGGGAAAACTGGTATAGATAGGCCTGTTGAAATACACAATTGAGCTATTAATCGGATGACAAATTAAAAAGGGCATGATTATTTCTATTCTGACCATTAATAATTTCTGAAGAGCAATTTTGTTTATAGAGTTTGTTTATATTGCTTTTTTATATATACTTACATCTGTACTAGCCAATTTCAAAGTGACCAATAATTGCTCTTTACCTGTTTTATACACTTCTTTAAGCAGATGGAACCTAATAGGTGATTTCTTTGGACCATTACCTCAGATGTGAGGAGGTCACTTTTTGTCACTTGATACTGAACCAACATAATGTCCAACAGACTTTTGCTAACAGGAAAAAAAGCTATTGCTCAAGTGTCTTCTGTCTGCAAACTAAGAGAATAGGGGGTGTGCAGATAGAAAATCACAAAGATCAGTCATTGACCCAAACTAGTTCCAGTGGACTGTGAAAGATCTGGCCAGCTGAGGGAGAGGAAAATGAGTGCAGAGAAAGAAAAGTGACCCGGGTACTGAGCTAAATGATCTACTGGGTGAAAGGAGGGGAGTTTTCACAGCTGGCTGGGTTTGATCCATCCAGAAACACTTCACATGCACAAACTCGCAAACAAAAAAGCCAATATACAACGTGCAGATGAATAGATGCTCCAGACACACAAAGCTAAGTGTAGTTTTACAGATCACTATCAAATCCATACGCCCAGAAGGTAAAAAATATCCACTTTTTCCCACGTGTTAAAAACGAGGAAGACTATCTAATGGGGAAGAGACAGGTTGGACTAGGCTTTTATGATCAATACAGCAAATGTGTTATCTGATAAGAGATTTTGATGGTCACATTTTGAGAAAAGAAGGTCCTACACTGCAGCTATACTTTTAACCTTTCCTGTAATACTTTCGACTCGTTATATTTTGTTGATGCCTTGAGCCTATAGCTTGTATGTTCTTCCACAGTGTTCGTTCTTAAAAGAAAAGATATTCATCTTAAAGGATTTGAAGAGTAAACATACAGTAAAACATTATTGAACCACCAAGCTCCAGTCAGACGTCTAATACTTCATTAGATAAGAAATCGGTAAATTTTAGCTGACCTACTAAATCTAAAGCAACAACTTCCAACAGAACCAGAACAAAAAAAATTCACTGAAAACCTCTCTCCCTCCCTCTCCTCTGACTCCGAGAAGCCTTTATGTGAGAAAAGCGTCTATATTGATTTACCTGCGTTCTATTTAGAAGCACAAAAGGCAGAAATGATGCGGATGGAGGCAGATGGAGAGAAGGGGAGTTTATCCTGCTCTGAATCTTCGATACATTGCAAGTGAAGCAGATTTTTCAGTTTTAGTAAAAACAGAAGAAGGTATGTAAACAAAATTGTGATTGATTATCCACTTCTGTATTGCCATAAACCTTCATTTGTCTGCGTGTGTGTGCGTGTGTGTGTGTGTGTGATGATCGGAAATAAGAATGCAGAAAAAGCATAACTGATAGCATGCTTGAACCTTTCTGACAGCACGTTAGGAGATGTGAGTGGCCAACAGAAAAAGTCTCTGCAGTAAAGATTTATGGTTTAGAAGACAGGATTATACAAGCCCGTCTCAGAAGGGAGATTTGTGTGATTTACTAACCTTCAGGGTCCTTCCTCCACTTGCCTTTGGCCTATATTGTTTTCCAGAAGTCCACCTTAAATATGGATTAACCTCGTTTTCAGCCCCCTGCTGGGTTTCTATCTATCTTGTGTTGCCAGGTTAAAGAAAGCAATGCAGAGAACAAATGACAGCCACGAATTGCAGAAAAACAACAGTTTTGAAAATTGGGTAAAAGTTTGTTTTCTGTTTTGGTCTTTCTGAGCAACAACAGAACTTTCTCTTTATTATCCTCTCTCTCGCCCCCAGTCTCCCTCATCCGTTCCCCTGTACTCTCTTTTTCCAATTAACTCTTCTTCTCCTTGAGGCATCCGTTGTTTCCATAGGAACAGTGCTCTGTAGTCAATGCTGGTAGTCTTGGTAACAGTGAACTGGGCAGGCCAAGTGCATGCACGTGTGTGTTGTATATTTGGGCAACCGTGTGCACATGTGGCATGTTTACAGAAATCGTGCTTTTCCATTTCACTGTAAAAGGTGTTTTACAGTGAAATGCTTTGTACACTTCTGTTCACAATCGATGTAAAAATGAAATAGCATTTAGAAATAAGTAAATGTGTTATTGTGTTTTGTGATGTTCTTCCCCAATCTTACATTTGAAGTGGATCAAAATTATTATTGTGATAAATGATGCAAATCAAAACTTAACTTTAAGCTACAAAGAATGATGTTTTGACCTTTTCACTATCTTCATGTTTTTGTACAAAGAGTTGCAGGGCAGAAACCTTTTTTTTTTTTTTTTCCAGAAAAAAACATCCAGGGCTAGCTAAATTTTTGCAAACATTTACAGAGAATACATTGTAGTCTGATAAAACCAAACTTTGGGGTTATAACTTAAAAACCGAGTTGTAATAAAAAAAGAGAAAAAACTCACTGCACAAGAACACAGAGAAATATGGAGTTATTCAGACTGAGCAGTGATGCCATCAAGATTTCCACTGAGCTTAAACAGAGGGCAATGAGGAATATGCGGAGGAAGTAAAGTCCTTTCACAGATGTGACTGTACACCAGAAACAAGTTTAGAGAAACAAATGAAGCCAATCTACTGATGTATTCAAAATAACTTCCTTGGTTGCCTCTGAAATTTGTTTTCTCACAGGATCCTGCAACGCTGTTGTTGATTATTTTGTTTTTGTGTGTCGATATTTTTGACATACTAAATATAGCCTAAAATGAATAAACAATAATGCACATTGTGTGTCATTTTGGTGTTGGCATTTGTGTGTCCGGGGAAGACCATCTGCCCATATGAGCAGCAGGCCTGTATATGAACAAACACGTGCGATAAGCCATCCCGAAGCCAGGCGAACATCTCTAGAGAGCAGAGGGCTTCAGCTCAGCAGTCAGTTGCCTCATCCACACTCACGCACACACACATTAACAGTCTTCCATTCATGCAAAGCCATTTCAACCACTCATCATGGCAGACCTGTGAAAATGTATTAAAAACATCGTGCTGCCTCTATGTTAATACAAATATAATCGCACAAGTAAAACAAGAGGCAAACGCATGCAAAAGAAGGAATAAATCTGGACGCAACACTGGCAGTCACACACAAACACGGCTTTCTGATCCCGAGCTCGCATCCCTACACATGCGCAGCTACTTTTGCAATCACACACGCTCTCTCCAACTCACGTGTGCTCCAGTGCTCTACTTTCCGTCTGCTGGAAGTGGAAGGGAGGGGCTCCTCATACGCCCTCCCCCACGAACATGGAATAGTGTGAAATGTACAGGTATGCAAAAAGGATACATGCAAAGAAACACAGGTGTACATACAAAACTGGAGGCATGCAAATTCGAGGGCTGAAACCGAAAAGCATGCATACCCAGTTTTACGTTATGGAATGCACATGCATGCATTTTCAAGCTGCCTGCAAAGCACAACCGTAACTGCTCACACGTGCATAAAAAGAGATGTTCATGTATGAAGAAGAGGTGGAAGAAAGGCAAATTAAAGGAAAGTAACTGAGGACAAATTTACCATAAGAAATGCTTTGATAATGAGAGTATATTAAATAATCTTAAGTTCTTGTAAAATGTACAGATCACTGTAAATTAGATTTCTATTTCAATTGCACATTCAGTGCAAAGGACTTTTTGGTTCTTCATCAAAATCACCAAAATTGCCAGAAAAATGCCATTGAAACACAACCACCAGCCAGAACCTTAGATACAAAGCAAAATATACACAAATATATATATATATATATATATATATATATATATATATATA
>CAEGAE010065748.1:0-58546 GCA_903067095.1 Girardinus metallicus | reverse complement strand
CCTGAAGAAAAGTTATACAAAAATCTGAAATTATATTAAATTTAATAATAAAGAGGCAGGATCACAAATACGCTTATAAAAAATGTCTATACTCCAATTTTTAGTTTATGTTTTCATCTTCAGTGAGTTTAATAGATGAACTCTCACCTTGCCTCATATCTGTTTGAGAATACGGGAAATGTCGCCTGGGGCAGAGGACAGATTAGAGGCGAATGAACGAATGAACGGGAGGAGGAGAGGAAACAGACCAGGGGACAAACGTAAGTCCAGGGGGGCAGCATGAGGGGCCGTTTAGGACAAAATCTATGTTTTGTCTCTCACACACTACTAAAAACTAATGCACACACAAAATATAAAAATTGCACATATATACTATTTAAATGTCACACACATATACAATTTTTGTCACACGCATACACAAACTATTAAAATTGCGCTTACACACTAATAAAATATCACACATGCATAACATTTATTTTCTCACACACATAAATAAAAGACTAAGATTGCACATATAAACTAATAAAGACTCACCTTTTGTATGTGAGTGATGTCACGGAAGAGGCGGGGCATAACTCGGAGATCAGATCGCTCATGCGTTGATACCACAGTGACATCAGCTTCAAGTTGGATATTGGAGCTACACGGTGTTAGCTGCTTTTAGCTCAATGCTAATCCGACTTTTGAACGGTAATTTCGGCCAGTCGTTCTCTACCGCTCCTTCCTCAAGCACTCGGTTCACTTAGGGCTTACTCCGGCGTTAGAGCCGGTGTAAGCGGCCTTAGAACCGGAATAAGCCCTAAGTGAACCTCCAAGCACACGAGGAGGGAGCGGTAGGGAACGTCTGGCCGAAATTAGCGTTCATAAATCGGATCAACCTTGAGCTAAACGCCACTTACTCCGGCTCTAACGCCTTACCCCGGTGTCAGAGCCATAAGTGAAACTCCGAGCGCTTGAGGAGGAAGCAGAGCTAACGCAGGAGTTAGGGAGGCTAACGCCGGACAAAGCGGAGCTAACGCCGGAGTTAGAGGAGCTAACGCCGGAGTAAGAGAAGCTAACGCCGGAGTTAGAGCCGGTTCTAACGCCGGAGTACAGACCTAAGTGAACCACCGAGCGCTTGAGGAGGGAGTGGTAGAGAACGGCTGGCCGAAATTAGCGTTCATAAATCGGATTAACCTTCAGCTAAACGCCGCTTACACCGTGTAGCTCCAGTATCCAACTTGAAGCTGACGTCACTGTGGTATCAACGCATGCGCAATCTGATCTACAAATTATGACCCGCCTCTTCCGTGACAACTCTCACATACAAAAGGTGAGTCTATATTTTATTAGATTATATGTGCAATCTTAGTCTTTTATGTATGCCTGTGAGAAAAAAATTGTATGCGTGATATTTTTGTAGTGTATATGCGCAATTTTAGTATTTTGTGTGTGTGTGTGTGTGTGTGAGAGAAAAATTGCATATGTATGACATTTTAATAGTGTATATATATGTGCAAGTATAGGGGGTTTGCTTTGATTTTCCTGTTGTCTCCGTTACTCAAAACCACACACACGCACAAACAAAAAATGCCTCGTAAAAGCGCATGGAACCATTCACAGACTGCGGGAGGGTTAAAAGTATGAATGTAATGTACATCTGCATTTTGCGTATAAATTCCTGTTGCTACTCAGGTATGTGTTGGGACATATTACTATTTTTTTACAAACACTAGTTCCCCATGAGGGTAGACCAGATTTCATGCATACAGACATGACTTGGTACTCATTTGCATTGTATGTGGTAGCAGCTAAATTTCCGTGAAGTACAGAGAGACCTTAAAAATAAAACAACAAAACAATTCCAACAGCTATGAGAGTAAGCTGCCCCTATAAGCTTTATTTGACTTTGGAAGAACATTTCCAGTTTTTGAGCATGCATGCCTCCACAGAAGTTCACTTGTAGTCAGCGTGTAACATGAGTCACCTTGGACTCGACACCCGTCACCAGCATTCAGGGTTCTCTGCAGCTGTCAGCTCATCAGTCGCCAAAAGGCTGAATTATTTCTTACAGAGAAAAAAAAAAAAAAAAAGACAGCAATCATCCTTCACGTCAAACTGTTGATGAGTCGGGTTTTTTAGTATTGTAACTTTCTGCAGCAGGTTCCTAAAGATGCCTATTTCTGCTGGTTGACCTTTGATGAACTCCTTTTTGGAGGCGCACGCACGCACGCACAAAAAAAAAAAAAGAAATAAAAATAGTAGTTTTATGCAAAAACAAAGTAGCAACAACAGCAACCGGTGGTGAAATATGATGAAATGGACAGCACTATTGCATAGTAGAAGAATATTAGGCAGAGCTCAGTGAGAGAAAATAAACCTGTGTGCACTACATCAGAAAATACCAGTGGATAAAGTATTTAAAAAAAAAAAAAGAAAAGAACTGAAGCCGCTGCTGCTCACATGAGAATAGTTTTAACAGTGCTGAAATCCTCGCTGATGTTTTCCGATTCTTAACACCATTTCTGACCGCTTCGTACAGGAGTCCGAGAACTTTGCTACGACGTGTTTAGGTACAGTATCGAACTTCGAGGGACACTCTCAGATTTCTTTGCTATATTGTTTTTTATAAAGAAAGCAATTTCTTTGTTTACCAAACACTCGGGGGAGAGGGGCGTTTACGGTAGCTAAGGCTGAACTTTCAGTTTCAGTGTAGCAGAAAGCGCCGCGTGACGGTGGCATGACACTCTCAAGCTTTGTGGCACAAACTGATTTAAAAAAAGAAAAAAGAAAAAAAAAAAAAAAGGCCATCAGTTTCCAGTACTGGCAGGAGATGGTTTGGATTGTGCTTGTGTATGCGAAGGAGGACTAAAAGGAAAACGAATTAGGAGCTGATAATAGTTGATTGCATTTTTCTCTCCTGTTAAACTCTATAAGCGCACTGTAAACATTTCAAGTGTGGTTCCTGTGATGAGCTGGTCCTCGTGCATCCTGCAGTAGAGTCACACTCCTGCCAACCTCACTCCACTTCCTCCTCCTCATCATCATCATCCTCAGCCTCCTCTCTTTGGCAGTAGTGGGTCCTTGGAGTTGACTACAATGCAGCTGTGCAAAACCATACGTTTCAGTCTTATTTCGCCAACTCTGCTCCACTTAACTGATGCTGAGCTGCGCAAATCCGATCAGCTTTATATCGTCGGGAATCTCGGACTCCTCCACACCAGATGCCTGGAAGCAAACAAAAACCATGATTTCTGCTTCATCCAGGTTTCAACTACCTCTAATTTAAGACTCAAAATATTTTTAAAATCATCATGAATGATATTTAAGGCCTATACAGTATCTCCACCAAAAAGTGCAAACGTCATCCAACCAACTTGTGATAAATTTGCTCTTGCCATTGACAGATGTGAAATAGCTAGCTAGCCAAACAGTGTATGCTAGCAGCTAGTTAGCGGTAGCCTCAACGTCCTGAGTCACAGAAAGCAATGAGGACGTGTGAGTGCGACTCAAACGTTCGGCTGTCAGAAAAATCCCACGAGAAAAAATAAACTGTATATACAACATTACATAGTTCTATCAACACAACATTTAACACTTAGGATTAACATATTAAAGGCAAACTTACTTTTTTAGTGGATTTGAGATTAAGGCCTTAATTTTAGATAAGTTAGCTTACGACTTTTTAAGGATACAGAAGCGCATCTATGAGGCCATTAGTGGCGGTCTGAATAACTCTGTCTAGTCCCAAATCGCAATTTAAGCATGGGGTCTTGCAACTACAGACGGTTTATGTAGATGGATGGCTGTTTTTATTTTTGTTGACGTGATTTTCATTAGCTGTGTGTTTCCATTAACCATAAAACTGCACAAACTGGAATTACGAGAATAAATTTGCTTCTTGAAACACTAAAAACTAACATTCAAAAGTGTTTACGCAAGGATGAGGTCGTTTTTTTCAGCCGTATTGATATTGGTGTTTCTCGCAAAACTGCAATGGAGACACTTTTTTTTTTTTTTTTTTTTTTTTACATCAAGTCGGTTTGCATACAGGAGCAACCCGTTTATCGGCACTGGCATCACTGGACAATACACTGCTGGCTCCACCAGGTATGTATATGTGGACTGGTAAAAATAAGAAAATATCTTCTGAAATTTTGATGATTTTGGCCCTGATAGCAAAACGTTTGGACAATAATGTGTTAACCCAGCGGGTTGTACTGTGCTTCATATAGAGGTGTCAAAATAAATAAAAATGCCTGTTACTTTTCTGATTTATTAAGACAATAACTTAAAACCGGCACCACTTCGCTTTACACTACTTTGCCAAGTACACATTAAATACTCAAACTAATGCATGCTCTGACTTTACAACTAAACACTTAACTCAGAAGAAAGTAATTAAAAAAATCCAGTTTACTCCTGGTAAAAATACATATAATTATTATTAAAGCAGAATAAAGTCCCTTGACTTACCAGTTTAAAGGTCACATTTTTGTTACTCTGAGGATCATCAACAATCTTTTGCAAATTGGCAGCAACTAAACAGAGAACAGAAAAAAAAGAGATTAACAGGAACTGGCTTAAAAGAACAGACAAATACTTCAGATATTATTGAAGCAAGAGCTGTAAATGTGTAAAAATGTAACACGGTGAATAAAGTCATCAACCTACCGATGACCAAGTCCCTCCCATCCACCAGACCGGCTGAGACCAGCTCCTGAGAGACGCCATCAGCAGAGTCTGAGCACAGAAACAACGTGAGAGGCTTCGAACAGGACGTGACAAAAACAGACAAAAAGCTCTGTGCGAGCGCTCCTACCTCTGCCACTCATGAACTCAAAACGAATGTCATTGAGCTCCTTCTTGTTGTTCCTCAGTCTGAGGACGAGGCTGATGGGAACGCTGGAGGCTGCAGGATCCTGAGGCAAAAATCCAATAATTAAAGAGTTGAATGTTTACGAGCAGGAAACATACCACAGTTTAAATGCAATCATCTACATGAGTTCCATATTAATTTGGGACATTTAATGAATTATTTGGAGCCATTCTTTGAACCCGCAGGACAGTGATCGCAAATACGCATTAACTGGTGTAAAAATGGATGAGGCTGGCTAACATTAAGCTTCTAATATTAGCCCGGAACCCAACCCGATTGAAGTAATAAACCGTTTTTGATGTATTATTATTCCACTCTGCAAAAGAACTGCTAAAGTTCATTCTTAAAAGACCCAAAATTACAAGATTTTTGACCAGGAGTCAATCTTAAAATGTAGAAGCTACACTTTCTCCTTATTTTTTATTGTTATGAGAATTTTTAAGTAACAATAAACCCTATATGATGTTATAAGAAATATTAACTGAAAAGCAAAAGAATAGCAATATAATTATATAGTTGCTTCACACTAATTTGTTGAGAATATGCAGCCAGAATATTTGTCCTTATGTACTAAATATGACTACAACTAACAACTAAATATTTTGGTAATTGGTTATTCTGATGATTAATTAGATAAAAAATTGGCACATTCTTTCATTTAACCACTTGCGTCTTTTTTATACAACATTAGAACCACTTTAAGAAAAGCAAAAGCATACAAAAATACATATTTTATCATGTACAATGCAAAAATAGCCTTTTTTTTAAGTGAATTTGAGCCAGGGGAAGCTAAAACTATCACTTGAGGAGGTTTGTGTAAAACATATTAACAGACAAAAGTGTTTTATCCTCAATGCAAAATGTGTATTCGCTTTATACAGTTTTGGCTTATTTTTGCTCTAAATAATTTTTCAGAAAATTTCCTCTTTTGGTCCCTGCATGCTCCGTTTAACAATTTATTGATTAATCTAAATTAGTTGACAATCATTTCAATAACTGGTTAACCGCGAATAGTCCGATTAGTAGTTTCATCTCTGAAAATAACCAAATCATGAAAGCTTTTCCTGTTCATACCTGAACCGCAGGCCCGTGCGAAGGGCTCGCCGGCTGGGTGGCAGCCTGCGGCGGAGCTTCATCTCCTGCTGCAGGCAGGTTTGCTGGTCTCTCATGTGAGGCTCCGGGCGGCTGCAGATGCGTGGTGGCGCCATCTGCTGGCGGGAAAAGCTAACAGAAATTTGCAGATAAATTTGGGAGGTCTTTTTATTACATTCAATGTGAAAATAAAGGACCGAATGAAAGAAATGAGAGCCATGCAGATCGCTGTGTGTCGGCATCGTGATGAAAATCAAGAGTTTTCGGGTCATGTCCACCACAAATACACTCACCTCCATGTTTTGGGAGCCGTCCTTCACTCTGGGTGACTGCAGAACAGACATGATAGATTATCAGGATGGAATACATGCGATTTGTCTTACATCCCCCCCACCAGTCCACATCCATGGACTGCTGGGAGTTTTATAGGACTGAGGAGTAAATAGGAAAGCAGACCCAACGCCCAGACACATTATTTAAAACGAACAAACAAACAAACGCCAAACAGAGATATAAGCAGACATTCAGGCCAGGTATTTAAACCACTTTCAGTCATTGTAGCCCCCCCCCCCCCCCCTGACCTGATACAACACATTCACTACAAGGCTAAAGGTTGTTAGGACCTGAGCACCATCTGCAAAAGCAGTCTCATAAAGCCGAGCAGAGCGACTGTCACGCGGGGTCTCACCCTCAGGGCGGCAACGGCGGCTTTTCCCTCCTCGCTCTCCTCGTCCAGCTCGTCGTCGCTCCACTCCCATCCACCGTCTTCCGTCTTGTGGAGGCGGCCGCTCGAACCGGGCACGCGACGCACCTGCAAGACGCACCCCGATAACAGTAAGCTTACTGTTCGCAGCTTACTGCGAACAGCTGTCCAAGGCCGACCTCGGCGTGCGTCACATGCCAACACTGTGAAACTGGGTCACACCCTTGTTAAACCAGCGCACCTTAGTCACATAAACAACACTTTCTTTTCTGAAAACTTCAGATTCATCTGCATTGGTAAAAAGTGCCAAACCTTTTTAGATCGGTCTGATATTGTGGGGCCTTTCATCAGGAGCTTTTCCTGCAAGTACTCGTTGTTCTGCAACAAAACAAAACAAACATCTACATTTAAAAAGATTCATTTCAAAAATTTGAGAATAAATTGATTAGGGATACAAACAATCACTTGTGACCAACTATTGATCAGTAGTTTATTAGGTTAAAATTTGTTCCAATCTAATAATCTAATACAGTCTTTCAGTGTTGTAGTTTGGCATCCAGCCAGCAGAGGGCGCCGACGAAGCCAGTTGACAAAGGAATAAAGATGGCGGCGGGGCTATATCAACACGGGAAATGGAAACGGCCCAAATAGAGTACGGTGTAGGGTGCAAGATACATTTTATGCAGTTCTGTTTTAAAATATAAATACTCAACAACTCCTTCAGTTATCACATTATTAACGCTTCATTCTGCCGAGCCATAAATGTCACGTCTCCCGTTTTGGCCGGGAAACTACCGTTTTTTTTTTTTTTTCTTTTTGTCCCCCGTCCCCTGCCAGTAGCGCCGAAAAATACATTTCTCGTATTCTCAAGTCCAAAAATTGACATGTATGAGCCGAGTTGCATGACGGAGCAAAGTCAACTTCCCAACCAAAAATTACGTGAGTAAATGCTCTTCATTATTTCAAGAGCAACCACAGACAGTACTTCTGCATGAATATTGCTCTGTTAATAGGGAATATTTTATTCTTTTCATCTTTTATTTTTTCTATTCAGCAGTCTAACAGCTTCCTGTTTTGTGATATTTTATAAATATGTCTAACTTAAATAATATGAGAACCAAAATTGTCTGTTCATTCGGTCAGTATTTAATACAGCTGACACAAAATAATGTAAAATTGTATTTATTTTATTTTTTTAATTCAGCACATTATGAAAAATATAGCCCTTTATATTGTGAAAAGACGGTCAGCTGTCTTGATAGAAGAAAATGGCAGTTTATCAATTAATCGTTAGTCAATCGATACGATCTATCAACTTTAGATTAACTCATTAATCAATAACTTCCATCCCTAATTTCTATGAATAAACACACAGCTCACCTTGGCTTTTGTAAAGAATTTGTGCTTCAGCAGCTCGGCAGCCGTTGGTCTGAAAAAGAGACCGACAGACGTCTTTTCAGATGGTTTGGATCAGACGGCGCATCTGGTCAGAAAATAAGAGTCAGAGACCAACTGACCTTTTCTCTGGATCTTTCTGTAAACACAAGGAGATCATCTTCCTGAACGACTTGCCGTATTTCTTCACCATTTCTTTGTCCGCAACACCCGTCTCCAGGCAAGGAGGGTCGTTCTGCAGAGTCAGCATCAACACCTGGAAAACACAAATATTCAGGTGATGACGACGCCGTTTGGTTCATTAGTGAGAAAAATAAAAAAATAAAAACAGAGACTGGCCAAAGTCTGGCACTGACGAACAGTCTCTGGATTCTGTAGACCCAGGGTTCGAACACTTTTGCCACATTAAGATTCAAGCACTTTTCAAGCATTTTCAAGGTAAGTTTTCAAACTTTTTCAGCACCACACTTTTGAGATTAAAAAAAAAAAAAACAATACAAATGAACTAAAAAAAAAAAACACAGGCAGTTTCAATTAACTAATATGACATAATTTGTGATTATTATGTCATGATAGTTTACTTTGTTCCAGTTGTAGGATGCTAACAAAATTTCATGCTTTTAAATGTCTCTCTCATGCACACACTACACACCTGACCGGTCCGAGAACAAAAAACTAAAATATCAATGTTTTTTAAAGTATAAACCATAAGATGACCTGCATTTCAGTTACACAGATCAATTAGTCATTGAGCCATTAGGAATAATAAACAGTCATTATATTGAAACAATCCAATCAAATTGTGTTAAGTTAAATTATCTTTACGCTCAGATTAAATGCTTGAACACAATATACAAAGAAAGTTGCAAAAAGAAAAAAATCCCAAAAATGTTCTCACTTGGTATTCTCATATTTAACAAATAGAAATATTTTTGGTAATTCTGACTGAACTAAAACAAGAAAAGTTTTGTCTGATTTAAATTCATTCAGTGAGGAAAAAATGTGTCTGATTTTTATTATGTATTTATTTACAATATATTAAAAATATCTAGTTCCTACATTTTTCAAATTTAGGATTTTAATCAAATGTTAGATTGCTCTTTATTACAAATTGATACAATCTCCAGATCCAGCATCTCAACAACCAGCAGAGGAACAAATGCAAACCGGAATTTGCTGGGTTGCTCGAGCAAAAAGGAAACCATTAAATATCCGCATAACTAGCAAATAAAGGTCCGTGCTAAGCGCAGTCACCTTCATTGGTGGGTATTTGTGGTACGGCGCGGCCCCAGTGGCCAGTTCGATAGCTGTTATCCCAAAGCTCCAGATGTCTGCTTTGAAGTCGTAGCCACGGACCTGCGGGTATAAAAATAAAAGCCATTTGAACAAAACGTTGAACAGATTTTTTTTTTTTTCCTGTTTCAGATACAGTACAAGATGAAACTGAGGGACAAGTTCCACCTGCTCCATGACCTCCGGTGCCATCCAGCATGGCGTCCCAACAAACGTCTTCCGAACCTTATTCCTCGTCATGTCTCCCCCTGTGGCTAGAAAGGCACTCACACCGAAGTCTGCGGTGTGAGTGCCAAGAAAAGAAAAGAAAGATGTTTAAAAACATCTACGCAGAGACTGTTTTTCCGACCGTTTCAAACTATGATGCAAACTTCAAAGTGTGACTTCTTGTTTAAGTCACAAGAACAGAAATGAGAGAAAAACACTTTACCAGCTATCTGCACTGAACCGTCGTCTCCGAGAAGAATGTTTCCAGCCTTGAGGTCTCTGAAGATAAAGAGCGAGGAATTCAATTAGTGCTTTCATCCTATTGCTCTTGGTTTTTATACACACTATAAAACAGGGCTTCTACATGTTTCAGCAACTCAAATTTAAGACTTTAAGACCTTTTCCTGACATAGCATGAATAAAATTTAAGACCAAATAACTATAAATATAGGGGATTATTGGGTTGCAGTGAGAAGTGAGCCAGTGGCAAAAAATCAAAGTTGTCCAGCCAGCTGGGGAGAGATTTGCACTTACCCATGATAGACGCAAAGAAAAAAGCTACCTTGCTAGCTAGCAAGCGTATATTAGCATCTAGTATCACGGAACGCAATGAAGCCGACTGCGTGCAACTCAAACTTTTGCCCAACTTAAAAGTCACGCATAAAAAACATTAAATAAATACTAGATTAAATAGTTCTGCCACAATTAAATTGAAGACCTCTGATTAGTGTATTTAAAGCCAACTTACATTTTTTTTTTAAATGAACTTAGTCATTTTAAGGCATTAATTTTAGAAATATAAATTTAAGACTTTTTAAGGGCACTCTTTGTAAAATAGGTGTAAACTATGCGCAAAGAGCTAAAACAGATTAAGGAGGCCTGTTACGGCCCAGTTGCAGGTCCTGAGGCCTCATCCTCACAGATTAGGTTTAAGTGAGTTACTCACATCATCTGAGCCCAATCAGCTGCTGCTCTGTCAACTGAACTTAAAAGTCAGAAAAAGTCTAAAAAGTACCAGTTAATCAGATGACATGTTGGACATATTCTGCTCCAACATAATCGATGTGGTTATGGGGTAATGCTTCTTGAATAGAAAGTTGTCTAGTTTGAAGCAGTGACACTCGTAATGTGGCACAATACTGGGGGGGGCGGAACAGAGCGGCCCTCTCTTTTCATTTGTGCCTCAAGATGTTCCCTGAGAGGGACTTTTATGCAAAACAAACCTCCTCAATTATGCATTTTGACTGCATTAAATATTAAAAGAGTGAGATCAAGTTCAAACTGCGGAGGCGAAAAGCTCCGAGCCCGATAGCAGCGTACGCCGGCGTTTTGTTTGCTGTCGGCTCGTCGGGTCTCACCGATGAATCTGTCCGTTTTTGTGAAGGTACTCCAGCCCCTCTAAGACTTCCTTCAGGATCGTAGCGATGCTGGCCTCGTCCAACACTCCGTTCCTGTGCTCGCCGCGAGAGATGGTGTGCTTGATGATGTCCAACACGGAGCCTGGAAGAAAGGCAGAGGCTTGTCACGAGACGCACCGGCCATCCTGTGACCTGCTAAGCCTCTGGAAGAGTGCTACTCAAAGAAAACCTCCTGTTAGAAAATGAGGCGACACTTCTATTGTTTGTTCCCGACTAGATTGGTCGGAAAAGTTTGGCAGCTAAGAACAGCTGGAGTCTGGCCAACAATCTATCCTTTCGTCAAGCTTTGTGGTAAGACGAAAACCTGATCTGACAAAGCAAATAAGGGTAAATAAAGTTGGCCAGAACTACTTACCACCACTGAGCAGCTTCATCACCAGCCACAGTTCATCTTTCACCACAAAGGAGGTATAATAAGACACAATGTTTGGATGGTGGCACTGGCTCATAGCCTGAATTTCTTTCTGCACAAACGGGGAAAAGAAAAAAGCATGAAAAGCTCAACCTTTAGACAGAAAGTCTAAAGGACTAAGCCAGGATTCAGTCCAAGTCTGTCTATAAGAGTTTAATCTCCCTGTTAAAACAGCCAAGACATAAAACAGGTGTACACGCTTTAAATCAGGTCTGGACAAGACAAATAACTGACTACGTTTGGTTAGATTGTCACAGAGTCACGAGATAGGATTCTTTATTCTTTTTTAAATAGAGAGGGCAGACAAATGTTTATTCAGGACTCTGGAAATGTCAGAACACCTAGTTAGATTAGGCTGAAGCACAACAAAGCACTATCGTAACAATGTTCACATCAGATAGCACAGATGTTGATGTTGCAGTGATGTTGATGTTGCAGTGATGTTGATGTTGCAGTGTGTGACAACCAACAAAAGGCAATGATTCAAAGAGAGCAAAGTGGTATCTGATGATCTACTGTAACATTTTGCTGCGAATAAAAGTAAAGTATCCCGAAACAGTTTCATAGACGTTTTGATATGTCCGATTGTTGTATTAGTTTTAATAAGCAATAATAGCTGCCAGTTTTACATAGTCGTGATTAAGCACCTTGACCTTTGAGGCTCTCGTTTCACCGGATTAAACAAACGCTGACATTCCACCCACAGCGATTATTTTGCTGCTGAATTCCAAGACTAATAGGTGGCTTATTATGCCCAGTCATACATTGCAGAGCATAAATGTGTCAAGCCTTTTTGTGTTGGTAAATTAGGAAAATGGGAGGGGGGGATGCAACTTTTAAAAAATTATGACCAAGTACAAAAAAGAAACTCTCTTCGATCTCTGCTAAAGCAAGTTTTATCTGATTTTGATTTTTTTCTTACAGAAAAGTAAGAATTTAAAGACAACAGCAAAATACTTTCTCTCCTGCAATGACGCTCTTTATTTATAGTACAAGCAGGGCAACGACAGGTCGCTGTGTGAGAGAGCAGTCACTCAAAAACAGAGTTATTGCACTATTTTACAATAAAAATTTACTGAGGAGTTCCCATTATAAACCATTTTTTCGAAACTTATATTAGCACAGTTAGCATTACTAAAACAATTGCCTATATTTCCAAACAGGGCATGTTTCACAAGAATAAAGGAGAGTAACTAAGCGTTAACCAGTCAGCCTTACTGTTACCTGCTGAAAGTCTTGCGCTCTCTCATTGTTACGCAGCCCAACTGAAGCACAGACATCACATATTTTAGACATGTATGGTTTTCTTTGAAAAAATGTTCTTGAAATTTAGTTCTTCCTACTGATTTCCTGCTTAAACACTTCACTGATACTAAAAACAGCTAATCTGGAGACATCCACACTCAGTAACACCATCCAAAATTAGGACCGTTGCTCTTGCATATCCTCACAGATTTCACCAAGTTTCATTATTCTAACATTCAACACTTTTTAGAACTTTTGTAAAATGTATATTTTTTTATAACATGTTACGCTGCTCATGATGTTCTACCGACAGGTTGCTAAACTTCAGCACCTTGGTAAACTTTTTAGCACTTAGCAGAGAATCAGGCGTAGTGTGATTTTCTGGAAATAGACTGGAAGTAAACTGATCTGGGCCAACCAAAATCAAAAGTTTCCGTGCATTTTTCTTTGTAGATTCTAACACATTTATTTGTCATATAAATATGTAAGAAATTTTGTTTCAGTATCTGAAGTTACATTAAAGTGTAGTATAAAGTATACTTTACTTGATATGATCTTACAATCTGCGAGTTTCAGTACAAAAACCAAAAACAAAACACGCATTCCTGTACACTTGCAGGACTACAAACACAATCCCGTTGCTTTCAAAGCTGCCTTACCAGGAGCTCATCCATGCTAGTTTGACACTTTTCCAGGTTGATGCGTTTGATGGCCACCTTCTCCTTTCTTGGCTTGCAGTAGGCTGCCTGAACAACTGCAGTGGCTCCACTCCCTGAAGAGATCAACAATAGTAGTGAGGAGAACTAGTAGCTCAAATAGTTCTTTATAAAAGCTTTGATGCGGAATAAGGGATAATAACTATTACTATATTTAAGACCACACAAGCTTCACACAGCACAGCACACAATGCAGCTACCATCACTCCTCACCTCAAATACGATGATTTTCTAAAGCTAGAAATCATCGTATACTTTGTTATATAGATATATATGTAAGGATTATACTTCGAGCAAATAGCACCTCCCTCTATCCTCTCACAGCAAATCTCTCACACTCGCCGGCTAAATTTTACTAGCAAGTCGTTTAGCTTCAGGTAGCTCAGTTAGGAGACAGCCTCTTGTTTGCTTTCCAGCTAACAAGAGCAAGTGGCCTTGCCCAAGGGAAACTACTGGCCTGCACGAAGAGCTGCGGGTTGGGACTTGACTTCTGATTGCAGCAGACATGCAACGCTAGTAGCTGGCGAGGCTAGCAGCAGTTGTCAGCCAATGCTGCAGTGAAGACGAGGCTACGATGCTAACATTAGCGGGCTAAGCTACTTACCTATCACCTCGTTGAGTTCGTAGTCATCCCTGTTAATGGTCCAGGACTGGGTGGACTGTTCGTCTGCCATGTTTGTTTCCTCAGTGGTCTGTAAAAGCGTTTGGAAGCTATAACACAAACGCGGTTTTAAATTGACAGATTTGACTTTACTCCATTCGGGTCCGTTGAGGCTGGTTGCTGCTGTTCCTTTGACAACTCCTGCGGCTGCCGCCGCCCCTGTCAACACAACTTTACGCGCATCTGACGCAACGTCATACGTAAGACAGAGAGGGAGGAACCAAGATGTCGCCCTCTTCAGTTAGGCAGCAGTCACGCTTCACACTTAAAGCCAGTAAAAGAAACATTGTCGGTACCAAACAAACGATGGTTTAGCCGCAACCCCCAAAACTGTTATTTTTCAAAAATATGTAGGTGAAGTGTCATGACCGACACAATCCTTGTTGTTATCCACATTAATAAAATATAACCAACAGATGGCGCTGATATTCCCAATACTTGTGCCGTTTTCAATTCATAAACGTCAGAAAGCCCTTCTCCCCAAATATTTCGAGAAATAATGTAAAAAAAATTAATCAACTTTTTAGCGTCTACCACAAGAGTAAAGACTGAAACGCCTAAAAAGCATAGGACTTTTCTGTTAAGAAAAAATTTACCCTCTTTAAAAAAATTCAATTATATATATTTTAATCTTAAGAACATGCCAACCTCATATTTTCGAATTGTTCTATTTCCGTGATAAAACATTTAAAAGATATAAAATCTCCTTTAAAAAGTTCAGCTCAATAACAAACCGGACTGGTCAGATAACACTGACGCCCCGAACAAGAAAGTTTAGTTCAGTGATCCCCTACTACACATACAACTGGTAATGTAGCATTAATAAATGGATTAAATATCTGTACAACTCCCTACCACTTACTTCTGTTATCGCTCATCTGTGCAACTGATATTCTGCTGGTATTATGCAGTGTCAACATTTCTTAAGTTATTTATATTTAATTTTAATAGGGGGATATCTCATTATTGGTCTTGATTTCTAAAGGGGTCCCCAAGACCCAACATTTGTGTTGGTACCCCACCACTAGGAATAATTGTTATTGAAGACCCAAATAATTTCGCACATGTATGAGATGTTAATGTTGTTCCAATTGAGATTATACTATTTCCTCATTTAAGACACAATCCAGTGTTTGCATTTTTCCTCACTAATAAACTGACAACATACTGACAAAAAAAAACCCAACTGAGTAAAAAAAAAAAAAAAAGTGTGGATTTCTACTGCAGGATTACACAATATTTTAAGTTTAAAACATTTTTAAAAAGCGCAATGAAGCAGTAAAAATGAATACATCCATACAGAATACATGCAAACAACTTTGGAAGATTTTATTTGAAAATGTGAATAAATAAAAAAAACGCTAGAAAAATTACAAACAGGAATACCTAAAATGACTGGCAGCTTCCCCATACCTTCTGTGATGTCATCGGATGCATGAGTTACTCGGAAGTCTGTCTCAGGAGGGCACATGTCATCGTGATTAGATAAGGTTTTACAGTAAAACAGCAAAACAAACATTTACGGCAAACAGATCATGATACGACAAACTATATCTAAAGTTTGTTTGGTTGATTTCACAGAAAAGTGTGGCTAGTAGCTGTAAACTCAAACTGTGAAAAAAAAAAAAGCGGATTTTTGTCATTTTCCCTCATCATTGTAGTTCACAATAAAACTCTACATGTCCAACAGCTGCAGCATCTGCACCAGTACTGGTGGAACCCTAAATAGTTTAGACGCCTCTAATGTTATAGCATTCTTTCAATTTAAAAAAAAACGTTGAGTCATGACCTGAATATCTGTGCGGTCTTTCTAACCTCAGGTGTTAAATAAATAAACGGTCAAGCAAGATTTGAAGAACTCCAAAGGCTGATTGTGAGTGTGAATATTTTAAAGTTTACCAAAGACACATTTTACACAGGTGAGACATTAGACGAGTATTTAAAAATGAAACTGGTTCTTTGATCATTGCACATATTCACAACAGAGGACATTTGTAACCAGTGGAGTAAAACAGCAGCCTGAGACGTGCGGAAAAGCTGCACAGCTACGGATGGTATTAGTGGTATGTGAGGAAACAGACAGGCCTGTTCTTGCTTGTTTCACGAGCACAGGCTCACACACTTCTCTCTCTTTGAAATGAGGTTTAAGTTGTAGCTCTTCTTTGTCACCTTTTATTGTTGGCTTTAACATATCTACAAATATTTTTTATGATTAACCATATTTGTGGTGGGGGGTTTTTAAGTATTAAATAGCTGAACAATTTATGAGATAAAGGTCACTCTGTGTTGATAGTAAATACTGTACAACACTTTAATGTGAATGTCAGAAAACAGTTCAAACCTTAGCAGTACTATAAACATAAGGTTTAGAACATAAGCAGAAAATCCTCACTTAGCACAAACATTAAAAAAAAAAAGAAAATGTACAGGTCTGTGAAAAAGTGTTTTATTTATTTATTTTTGCACTTAAATATTTCAGATAATCAAACTAGGGTTAATATCACACAGAAATACACATGAATGAAGATTTAACCTTGTGTGAACCTACCCAGACGTTACAAAGCAAAATGATTCCTGGAATGCATCATCCAGGAAGTAAGAGAAGAACATCACCTCTGCAGATCACAAATGCCTCAGTTAAGACACTTAACTGAGGCATTTGCCTTAAGATGTTTTGTCTTAAGGCAAAACATCTGTTGACCAAAACGAAAACAAATGCCTGTCACATTTGTAAAGACAAAAGAAAGCTACTTTAGGGGAAACATTCTCTGGACTTTTGAGAGATGAAATGACAGTGGAACCTGAGGAAAAGTGTGTGTCTTGTTGCCTCTGGCATAAAACTAAAACAGTGCTTTTGTTTTTTTAGAAAAATAATATCATTCCCAGGGCCAGATTTACGAGAATGTGGGCCATTGGTCCGAAAGTTGTTTGGGTTTCTGGACCAAAACGGTCCACTAAAGAAAAGATTACTTCACTAATGCAAATTACTGCATATTAATAGGTAGTCCTATAAACCGGGTATGAACTGATGTTGTCAAATGATAATAGTAGGTATAAACAGTAGCTCCATGTTATTCCCGCAAAAACAAAATTACTGTAGCTTCAGCATTTTCAGACACTTGAGTATTTTTTATATTCTTAAAAATCCTAAAATGTTATTACAACTCACCCAATATGAGTCTATAACTCATATATAAAGTGCAATGTTTGCAAAAACATGGATTCATAAAAAAAAAAAAAAAAAAAAATGAAAAAATGAAAAAAGTCATGCTGGTAACAGTATGATGGTGATGGAGCTGCTTTGCGGCTGCAGGACCTGGATGAAATACCCAAACTGATGGAACTATCTTTTATTGGGTTATTCAAGAAAAGACGGTTGCTTTAGATCATTGTCTGGTTTACTTTAGACAATGACCTAAAGCAAACCAGCAAATCCATCTCTGACTGGTTCAAACAAATGAAATGAATGGTTTTGAAGTGGCTTAGTCGACTTCTAGGCTTAACTCCAGATTGATTTAACTAGCACCTTCAAATCATTTAGTATTTAACCAGCTTATCTTTGTCAGACATTAACATTTATTTAGTGATCCAAAACATTTGTGACAAAAGTTCAACCAGAGTGACTTTGTATGGGGCCAAATAAATTTCTACAGCACTGTGTAACATGATCAAATTACTTCTAATGAAAGCAGCTTCATGCCAACCAGTTCATGCTGTCCCTTCAAAACAACCATAGTTTCTTATTTCCCACATTACGACTTGTGTTTAACAAAAAGCTGAATTTGTTTTTTCTACGCATATGGGAAATTTATATTACCTGACTCTCATCCAGCTACTGGGCAGCATCAGGTGTGGGAAAACTCACGTCACTTTTTCTAGCATCTTATTTATATTTCTGTGGTTTTAAGGCTTTTCAAAACCTTCAATATGTTGTATACTGTGGTCCTTGCATGGTTTTATCGAAGGGATGGTTGGAGTGGGGGCTTGTTGAGTACCATCCGGAAGCTCTCCACCGCTGACAGTGCGCTGAGGGTAAGCCAGGTCTGAAAGAGAAGTGCTGAGAGCTACAGGAGCCTCTGCGTTACACCGACTGCGCCGCTATTATCCCACCCAGGCAAAGCTGCTAGCAAATGGGCGCGGCTGAGGCGCAGGGGGAAAGCGTGCGACCCATATACGGAGGCCAGCCCTCCACGCGGCCTCCACGGGTTCCAGTCCCGGCCAGTTGACCCTTGCCACTTATGTCTGCCTCCTTGCCGACTTTCCTGCCACTTCACTACAAAGCAAAGGCCACTAGAGCCGAAAAAATCTTTTAAAGAATGGTTAAAAAAAACAGTACGCTAGCAAAATAGGAAGTAAAGACTTCATCTGTCCTATTCATTAGTCAAACATCCTCAAAAAGACACTCTCAACTATGTGGCTGGCAGAGAGCCAACTGTACATAAAGTTCCTCCCTTCAGACTATCTGGATATGTTTACTTTGTGTTCAAAGGAGGGGTGGGTGTTCATGTTAAATTCACTAGCCTCAGGCTATAACAGGGACTGAGATATGAGTTTTCACTATCTCTACAAGGTTGTGGGTGTTTCTTCCATCCCCATTCATTCTCTGTCTGCCTCTGGAGACCATCACAGGGTGTCCTGTTCTGAAATACAAGATTATGAAAAGAAAGTTACTTTTTTTTTTTTCAAAGGCAGGTTCAGAAGGATTAAATAAATAATAAAAACCAAAACAAAACTTTGCAACAAGGTCGTCTTAACCCACTCGCTATATGATGGCACAGGCCAGTGTGGGGTGTAACCTGCCCTGTTGTGACATCAGCAGCCCAGCTTGAATGACAGTCTCGTCAAACCGGTGTTGGAGCCTGCAGCATTCCCCTGCGTTCAGATCGAGCTCTTGTTGGCTTACAGAGATTTTTCCCCTTTCTGGAAACTGCACACATGAAAACAGAGAGCAGCTACACGTGAAACGAAGCGCACGAGGAGAAAACCTGCAAAATAACGACAAAGTGGGGGGAGGGGGGTAAACAAAAGTAAGGATGAAGAAGAATGGGATCGAAAGTAAGTTAACAGGTAAAAGTAATTTTTGGTTACTTTATTAGTTTTGCTCGTTGTAGTTGAGGCTTGCATCTCTTGGGTGTAGCCCTGAATACTTTCATAATCCAACAGTTTAAGTTTTAACTAAAAGTTAAACTGTGCAACTTTCTGGACGTATCGTGAATATTTTTGTTTGTTTAATGTAACACTATGTTCCCCTGCAGCCACCATGGTACATTTCAAGATCACTTTCAGCTTAAAGGTGTGGCTCCCTCTTGTTACTAACACAAACACAGGTGTCGCCAAACCAAAACAGCACCTTGTCTTTGGTGAGAGAGTAAGTCAAGAAAGCGACAAACGCATGTCTCTTTGGGTGCACAGTACTAATTTCCTGTTTCTACACAAGGATGTAGTGTTAAAACGACAAATAATGCAAATAAGACGTTGTTAAATCACAGCATATGAAGTGTCGCAACTAAACCACAAGATGGCGCAGTAGAACAATTTGATAGGGGAGATCCTTCTTTTCTGCAGAAAATTTATCTTTTCCCTTGTTTCCCTCCTTACAGTCGTAAAAGTCAAAGTCATGCGGGTGTTGTAACATCTAACGTCTTCCTCTGCCATATGTTCGTAAGTTTCCCCCACAATGGTTATCGGTGAAATATGAATCTCGTATGGATTGTTCAGCAGCACGCAAACCCCACGATGTCACTCCCTTACATTCCAAAAGATGGCGCTATTGAAATTAACATTCAATTCAGGTACTTAATCAAACTTGGAATGGAAAGGGGTAATTTTAAGGCTTTTTATTGGGCTTCTTTACCTCACAGTAAGAGAAAAAAACCCAATAATTTTTGAATCCTTGCTAAATACATTTTGGTTTCATATGTTACAATCTGTTAGTTTGTCAGAGTTTGAGTTGTAGGCTACAGGAAATGTAATTCTTAAGCTGGACCTGCTCTAATAGTTAAAAGCATGAAATCCACCATTTAATAAGTGTTTACAAACTGAATTAGGGTTTGACAAATCAGAAGCTTTAAGGTCTGTCATCAATTAATAACTCTGCTCTGAATAGTTTTGTGTTCTTTAAACTCAGTCCCACCTGAGGCGGTGAAGAAAATGAGATTTAAAATGGCCCCTTCTTGAGTTTTCACAAATCAGAAACAGTACTTCTGGATTCTGTTACGAATTTAAAACAATTCAAGTTTGAAAAATCTGTTTAACTCCTGTCCTTAAAAGCTCTCTTAAATCTTTAGCTACATCCCTGCTCTAACGTACCACAACCAAGTGGCTGAAGTACCTACACAACACATTCTCAAGATCAACAGAGCCCAGCTAATGAGCAATTTGTTTCATTCAGATGTTTTGGAGTTGGAGACCCCTGCTCTAGGTTTCAAGCTTACTGGAATCAAGGTTCAGAGATTTCCCTGTTCCCAGTTGGAAATAAAACACCAAATGCCTTCTGAAGTTGGAATTCTGACTGGAAAAATCAATTATTGCAGCCTGGAGTTCATTATCCAGGATGGTTGCTGTGCACATAAAATTTGGTGAAGGTTGCAGGTATGCCTTTTTTTATTGGCAATAATGATGGTGTACATTCACTATCTGTGAATATATTCATTTGGGGTAGGAATGGATAGAAATAAATACGCTGATGTCAGCAATAATTAGCAACACATCATTACCAAATGTCCAATTTAGAACTCGGCACTGCTGTAACGTCATTGTTAGTGGCGACTTCAGGGACTAATCCAATGTCGTTGTTTTTTAAATCAATAAAAACATTTTTATTATTTTATATCACTTACATTTTAACTCGCAACAGTTATAGGTTAAATACTATAGTTGGCATATTTTTCAAATATGCAAAAAGTCCACTTTAACACTAAAGCTCAAGCGTTTTCCTTGTATTATCATTTATCTGTATTTTTTATTTGTTTTTAATCCAATGTATCTACGTTTTGTATGTAGTTTCGTTGCTACTAATGCTAATTGCTTCAAAGCAGCGCTTAATTATTAGCAAGCAGCTAACGACGGAATAAGGTATTGTAGCTTTACTGTTTCTTGGCTAATTTGTAACATTTCCATGGAACCAGTGGTTGTTTTGAGAAATGTAGGCATATTTTCCTCCATGCCTTTTCCTTCTATTGAAATTTCTTATGGGTAGCTTTAACTTCACAAGCAGCAAAAGCCAAACTCTAACTTTATAACTTGTCAAGTTAACGCTCGTCCGTTTCACGGGTTTAAGTAGGTCATCCCGGTTGTCACCTGACTGTCTCTTAGGGAAGTCCTGAGAGAGCTGAAGTGAACTCCTGGGTTTGCTGGTACACGCCCTTTCAGTCCACACACACACACACACCCACACACACACACACACACACCGGCCTCGCTCTCTCGCTGCGTCTCGTCAGCACACTCCCGAAGCCTCTCTGCAGCCTGGAGCAACATGTCGTGCGTGCGGAGACAAACTAAACTTAGCAAATCTGAGGAATTGCTTCACCATGCTTCCAACCAGAAGGTGATACAAACAAATGCAAAACTTCTAGGTATGTTGCACAACGACCAGATGATCTTAGTGTTAAGGCGGATGATGTAAGGGTTATCCGGGTTATGTTGCACGCGTTTGGTGTCCCATTGTGTGTATAAGGTGTATGGCTGTTGTGACAATTCGGCCAAGGCTTCAATTGTTCTGAGTGTTCTTACTTTGAGATAACTGTAGGAAATGGGAGGTAGCAGTGCTGCTGAAACACTACCACATATTGAGAGTGTCACTAAACCTACAATATCAACTCTGGTTTTTATTACAACTGAAATTATTTCCAAACAGCCAAATTTGAATTTGTTGACCTAAAGAGGAAATGTGTAGTAGCCATCTTTTTATCTGCTTAACAGCAAAACACAGCCATCGCTACAATACTCTATTTTTCTATTCTTAAACTCTAGGAATGTTATTATGACAAATATTTGCATTTTTGGATCCTTACATTTTGAAAAGTGGGTACACTTTGACCCTTGTAATCACTTCATGCATGGTTTTCAGCCACAGAATTTTTCCTCATTGTTTCTCTTAAATGCATATTTTTCACCTTTAGGAATGGAGGGCGATCCAGACCTGCAGTTCCTCCTGCAAGGCGGAGACCTCCTCAAGGTCCTGTCCCAGTCCTGGAAGAAGACCCGTTTTCTTAAGCTCCAGGAGGACTGCAGGACCATATGGCGTGAATCCAAGAAAACCTTCAAGACGAACCAGACCTGTGAGTCCTGTCCCAGCACCGTGTCGCCCAGCAAACATGTCTCACCAAGACTCATAACCCTTTTACTCCTGCTATTAGAATTTATTAAGAAGATTTATAATTTCAACGCTAACACACCCACCGCGATCTCTGATAACGTCTCAGTTCAGATGGATGTGTAGAAGAGTGGACGACTGATCACAAAGCTGTAAAACTAGTGTTTGTGTACGTCGTATTATCGGTTGTGCGTGATATCAGTTTAGTGAGTGTGTCTGAAGAGATAGATGTAGTTTGTTTTGTTGAGTAAGAGGTGGAGCGAGCTAAAATTGCCCCCGTTATATTTCTGCTTTAATGACATTCATAAATTGATGTGGTCACAGGCTGATAAGCGCCGTTGGGTAACATCATTACTGGTGTTTCCTTGACAACTAAATTGCAAAAAGCAACTTTGCAACAGCTAGTCACAGCACCATGACTAGCTGTTGCAAAGCTGCTCATTGACGCTTAAAAATATTAAGAAGCAAAGACATGCTTTGTTTCTGCAAGGGTACACACTTCATCACCTGGAAGAATTAAATTAGACTCAGATCTGAACCTTCAGAACCACATAAAGGCAGTTGCAATCACCCGAAGAACATTTCAAAATTTAAAGGAGTAATGTCGCAGCAAGAACTAGAGAAACATATAAATGCTTTTATCTTAAGTCGCACTGATTACGGCAATAGCGTCGTCACAGGTATGCCTAGAATAAATCAATCACTGCTGCTCAGGTTCTCACTAAAACCAGGAAGATAGAGCTCATCACCCTAGTTTTAAAGCCCTTACACTTTAGCTTAGAGAATAGACTTCAAAAAAACTTTTATTAGTTTATAAATTACTGAATGACATGGCACCAAAATGCATTAAAGAACTTTTGTTATTGTAGTATCAATTTGGCAAAATAAAATGTTTATTGCTTGTTTCATAATTGATGACTGATGTTTTTATGATGCAGAGCACTTTGAGCCGGCTTGATGCCGTAGTCTGCTACTCAAAGAAACTTGACTCGACTTAACCTATTGATAGTAGCATAAGCTACAATACCGTTAAATATCCGAGGTATTTCTGCTGTCTAGTTCCAGTCGACAGCATCACAGCAGTTCGACTTGGCCGCCAGTCAGAGGGTTTGAAGAAGAACACAGAAGAGCATGTGGAGGGCCGCTGCTTCACCATCGTGTTTAAGGGCCGCCGAAAGAACCTGGACCTCATAGCTAGCTCGGAGGAAGAGGCCGGGTGCTGGGTGAGAGGCCTGGAAAAACTGATCTCCAACCTAGACAACCTCTCTGCCGATCAGGCTAAAGATCAGTATCCTTTCACAAACATTCCTATCTGGAATGAAACTCACTCCAAAAAGTGTCTGCATTTTGTTGAGCCACGTGTCCTTGGTCTGTCACTATAGGCTGTAAATTGAGGCCTGGCGATGAGGACCAACCAGTGAGATCGTACCAGCAAGCACTCAGATTGTATTCTCCTTACATGCAAACTTCACAGCTGGATCTTCAGCTGCCTAAGGAAAGCAGACAAGAACAAAGATAGTAAACTGAGTCAGCTAGAGATGAAGAACTTCCTCCAGCTGCTCAACATTGGGCTGGATGATGACTACGCAGAGATGCTCTTCAAGGTAATACAGATGTACCGCTGACTTTGGATACCGCTGGAGTGTTGCCTTGATTCTTTCATGCATGTTTGAGAAATCCTATAATCTCCAGGGCAACCATTCAGAGACTCCACCACTCAGCTCCTTCAGACTAGCCTGGTGCAATTGGCAAGCACCTGGGCGGATTGCACATCTGTTGAGCTCAGTAGACAGGTTCTCAGTGCAACACTGGTAAAAACATTGTTATAGAACTAATAGAGAAGCGATGTTCTGATGACTTTGTGAAGGCAGAGTTTCAGAAATAGCAGGTTTTTAAAGAGACAGAGGCCCAATTTCAAGGTGTTAAATTATGATGTCAAACTTCTTTTAAGTCACATTTTATGTATATGGCACTTCTGTAATAACTGAAGTTAACATAGTTACTTGATTGTGCTGTGAAATGGCATAATGTGCCTAGAAAATACACAATACCGTCCCTTTAAATTGCTACTTTTCAGATCCTGCACTGCAGAATGCATTGTGGCAAAAATATGTACAGACCGCAGAAATGGCTTACTCTTCTGACCAAAGATGGGAAGAGGAAGTCCATTACTAACACTTAGTGATTTGAGTTTATGTGTAACATTTTTCTTGCAACAAGCACAAATTGTAATGTGTTTATTTGGATTCTTTGTGGCCAACACAAAGCAGAATATAATTCCTGAAGGGAAAACGGCACATGCTGGTCTTGGAACTATCTTTCTCCCTGCTACCTTTTCATAGAGGACAGATTTGTACAAGTCCCTTTAGCTCTTCCATCAGCAGATTTTTTTCCACCCGAGCGGTGTAACCCAGCAGCTTCTTCAGAGTTACCATGGGCCTCTTGACTACTTTTTTTTTTTATTAATACTTTCCCTGCCTTGTTAGCTTAAGTGGAGAGCCATCTTTGGTAGGGATATTGGAGTAAATGGGGGGGGGGGATACAAAAGCTCACCACCACCGTGGTCATATCACATTCTTCCATTTTGCACAGTTATGCGGTTCTCTCCATCTGTTACTTAAAGCTGCAGTAAAACACAGTGAAGTTTGTAGTTGTAATGTGACAAAATGTGGAAAAGTTCAAATATTATGAATGCTTTTGCAAGGCACCATGTGTGGGAGACGGTCTGAAAATAACATGCCTCTAAGGAAGACGAGGCAGACTGGAAATGTGGTTTGTGGTCAGATAAATGGGTCTTCCTGCTCCTCATGGAAGAAACAGATACAGTGTGTTGTGGAACAAAGTAAAAAAAAAAAACAAAAAAAAACTATCACTTTTCGTAGCAACTACTCCAAAGGCCACACTCTTAACACTTAATAACAGCATTACTGAAAGGTCACTTGAGATTACAGAGTAACACATGCTGCCTCAAAGACCTGAAATGTCAAATAATCCTGGAATAAGTCAATAAAAAAAAGGATCACATTTTTAATGGTTCCAAGTTTTTACGTAACACAGGTGGCAAACAGAGAACACATCACCGTGTCTTGCTCGTGCAATAGTTAATAAAATCAATTTTGATCTGATCATATTAAGCTATTGTTTTGTTTTTATATAAACAAAGTCATAGTTTTTTTTCCCCCCACATTGTGTTTGCAATGGTTTGTGTGTACATAACAGCATCGTAGCTTGTGAATCATAGTGCAGACTTTATCGTTTAGGTGTTCACACTTACATGAAATGGCCTATTTCATATAAATATTCTAACCGTTTATGTTGCACTCCAACAACAACAGAGATGTGACAAATCAGGATCTGGATACCTCGCCGGAGCGGAGATTGAGCATTTTTACAATCTGCTGACCCATCGGGAGGAGATCGATGTCATCTACGGGGAGTACGCCAAAACCACGGGCTTCATGAATCCCGGAAATCTGTTGGAATTCCTGATGAAGGAGCAGAGGGAGAAGGCGACCCTAGCCGACGCCCAGAAGATCATTGAGAAGTACGAGCCAGACGAACAGGGTCAGTACCTTAGAGCTCCAAGACATTTTACAGCCAAATACGACCTATGCAAATACGAAGATTTCCAGGTACTTGCATAATAATAAAGTTTTAGTCTATTTATTGGTCCTAAAGGTAAATTTAAAGAGAATGGGACAAACATCCTCTTGTGTTTTGGCTCTGCATGTTTGGCTAAAGGCTTAATTTTTCCACACATTTTCGCTTAGAAGATAAAATTTCCAAGTTCCAGTTTGGAAAATTAAACAAAAACATCCAATTAAATTCCAAGTCAGAAAGATGGAGGTTTCTCCTCAGTAACAGACCTCAAAATCCAATATGGCTACCATGTGTTCTCCATCTCAAGCCAGCTGCAATGCTAAACTGCCTTTTGCACTTCTGATCATTTACCATTTAATCTCGTGCACAGATAATGGTGGGTAGAAGATAATACTACCTACGTTGGTGAACATGTTCCTTTAGTGTTAGAAAGTGAAAACTGCAAAGAAATGGTCGTTTTCTTATTAGCTTATAATGCTGGCTACTAAGCAGTTAGCATATTCTATTGAAATTGAAACATGGACACAGGTTTGTTAGGTTTATTGGTATTCCCAAATCCACGCTCTCATTAACAGGTAAAAATGTAGTGACTAGCTACTAGCTTGGTCCTTGAAATGGTCTCTGATTTTAGCAAATATCATGTTTTGCGTCTGGCTGTTTTGGCCTGCAGCGCTCGTAAGCTGCATTACAGTAAATGTAAACGGTTGACCAGCAGTGGTTCTGCGGAATATCTATAGCGTATTTCATATAAGTGGCTTGTTTTATTTGTGTATTTATGATGTCAGAAATATATTCATATTTGTTTTGGTTGCTTTTAGCCAAAGGGAAAAGTCTGCTGTCCAAAGATGGCTTCCTCATGTACCTCCACGATCCAGAGGCCATGGTCTTCAATCCGGACCATAAGAAGGTGTACCAAGATATGCAGCAGCCCCTCAGCCATTATTTCATCTCCTCCTCACACAACACGTACCTCACGGAGGATCAGCTGAAAGGACCCAGCAGCACCGAGGCCTACGTCAGGTAACAAACTCAAGCCTCTGTCTTCGGTATTTTAAACATCAAGTTTGTCCTGCGTTTGCCACTACTTATCTCTATGTCGTAGTGGAATGAGGTAAGGGGAACAGGAGGGTAATGCTTGAAGTGTGTTTTTGCAGGAATAAAAGCTTAAGGAAAAATTCGCCTCATTAACTTTACACAGCAAATGGCTTACTCTTGTATAGCGCTTTATCCAGTCCAGAGGACTCCAAAGCGCTTTACGGTACATGTGTCGTTCACCCGATCACGCAACCATTCACGCGTTGATGGGGGTAAGCTACAATCCCCATTGCGTTTCTATTAACAATAGAATTGTGCAAATTGAAATTACAACAATAAATTCAATTAATTAAACTTAAAAAATGACTGTTTGATTAAAAATATATTGCGCTGGGCTGAGGTAGTTTTTTTTTTTTGGCTGTAACAGCAGAAGTGTTTTGCAAAACTGCAATGGAAGAAGCTTATTCACGTCAGATTTTAATTTAATTTCTTATTTCATGAAAACACCACAATAGCAAAATTTATCGCCAGTTGGCTGGACGACGTTTGTTATATGAGAGTTTATATGACGCGTGTTTGTATTACAGCAGGATCACCCAACCATCCCCAATATTTCTAGCCTTTTTGGTCTTAAATTTCATTCACGGTGGCATTAAAAGTTCTTCAAGTCTCAGATTTGATTTGATGACACCTTTTAGATAACCTGTGTACTGAGTTTCTAAAGACGGCCGTTAATCCCCCAGAGCTCTGCTGAAGGGCTGCCGCTGTGTGGAGCTGGATTGCTGGGATGGGTCAGACAACGAGCCGGTGATCTACCACGGTTACACTCTAACCTCAAAGATCCTCTTCAAAGATGTGATCAAAGCCATCAAGGAGTATGCTTTCAAGGTATAGCTAGCGCCAATCTCAGGTAGCATCTTGAATTACTTCCTGTAACACTTCATTTTTATAATTTTTTTTTTCTTTTGGTTGTCCCCAAGAAATCTGACTACCCAGTAATTCTCTCCTTGGAGAACCACTGTAGCGTGGACCAGCAGTCTGTCATGGCCGAACACATGAGATCCATCTTGGGGAGCGCGCTCGTCACCACTCCCCTGGGCGACGGCATGCCCGCAAACTTCCCATCGCCTGAGGTTGGTGCCAGCTCAGCTTAATGAGGTTTAAAGCTGTGAATGGAGGGTATTTCAGCTGAGCAGCGGTACGATTACAGGTGTGGATGCATGTGCTCTTCCTCAGGAGCTGAAAGGGAAATTCCTGATTAAAGGAAAGAGATTAAACAAACTGGAGGCCAGCTTCCCCGATGCCACAGAGGAGGCCGAGAACACTGATGTGACCGAAGAAGAAGAGTCGAGTAACGAGGCAGATGACGAACCAGCGGAGAAGAAGAGCAAGGTGAGGGGGCAACATTAGCTATGCTCGTAAATCGGTCTTTTGTCTGATGCCTAATTTTTGACCTTTGCGTTAAATGAAAAAGCTGAAACTAGCCAAAGAGCTGTCCGATATGGTCATTTACTGCAAGAGCGTCCACTTCAACGGCTTCGAAGACGCCAGGAAAAACCAGAGCTTTTACGAGATGTCGTCGTTTAAAGAGGGGAAAGCCATGAGACTGGCAGAGGAGTCAGGTAAAGACACAATGTTGAGCATTTGACTCCTTATTACGCTTAGTGTCCACAGGTAAAGCCCCATGCAGAGGTATTCATATCCCCCTTTGAATTTCTCCACATTTTGTCATGGTGGACACACAAAATTAAAGGTATTTTATTGGGCTTTTATGTGACAGAGCAACACAAAGTAGGGGACGAAGTTATGGGGAAGTTGAAAGCAGAGTTGGATTATAAAACAAAAACTCAAGCTTTGAACATCTGTACTGCACAACTTCAGCAGAGATGCACTCTGGTCATATTTAACAGTGATCAATTGGGCTAAATTCAGGGCAATCCTGGAAGTAAACACTTTTAGAGACTGAAAACTAGTTGAAGGGCTAAGGGGTCATTTTGAAAGAATTTGTAAATGACTTATTCTTATTTTTTTCATCTGCAGCAAATGCCTTCATCTGCCACAATGTGGAGAAACTGAGCCGCATTTATCCCGCAGGCTCAAGGACCGACTCTTCAAACTACAACCCAGTACCACTGTGGAACGCAGGCTGCCAAATTGGTACAAAACCCGACGCCCAACGTTACTAATTACTAAGGGAAGACAGGCCCTTCTTTTACATTCCTCACATTCCTTTTATTTTCCTTTTTTCGCTTCTGCTCCAGTTGCTCTGAACTTCCAGACCCCCTGCACTGAGTTGGACATAAACCAGGGCAGATTCCTGATCAACGGCATGGGCGGCTACGTTCTCAAACCGGCCTACATGAGGGACGGGGCCACCGAGTTCGACCCCATCACGCTGACCCGAGGAGATTGGCTGCAGCACAAGACGCTGCATGTCATGGTGAGGCCTCCAGTGTAAGGAAGGTTTTGCGGTTAGTTTGGGAACCTGTTCAGTCCTAATGGGTTTTGCATCTGTCACTAGGTTATATCAGGCCAGCAGCTCCCTAAAGTCAACGAGAAGAAATCCTCCATCGTGGACCCGCTGGTTAAAGTGCAGATCTACGGAGTGCCGGCTGATGTTGCAGAGAAAGAGACCAGTGCTGTTGCGAACAATGGTACATGTGGTCTTAGGTTGTGTTCACACCAGACAGTCTGGTAGACTCGGTTCGATTGGGGACCAAAGTTGCAACATTTGTTACCTTTTCAGCTGCTGCGGTTTGCTTTCACACTACACTGTCAAACTAATTGAAAAACCTGTTCCCGCTTTCGCCTGTGGTGGCGCTGCACCAAAAAACATTGAAGGAAACAACCTGAAAAGCTCAAAAGAAGACATGAGCGCTTCTTCCTTCTCAGAAAAATGTAAATTAAAACGGAACAGCGTCAAATTTTATCGGCTGTAGGATTTCTCATTTGTTTTGGCAAAAGGCCACGAGCCATTTCTGCCACTGGCGTGAGACTCTCGTGTTTGTTTGAAACACGAGAGTTGAATGAAGGTTGAAACTTTACTGGTAAACATGCAGGTTAAATGGAAATAAACCTCTACTTTCACCTTAAGAGCTGGGATTGCATACAAAGAAAAAACACAATGTGAGCCAAAAAAAAAAAAAGCATACTGCCGGTTGCAAACCGTTTACGTTTGTAACTTAAAATACCGGCTAAAAACAACTTTTTTATCATATTATGAAAAAAAAACTTTTGGTACTCAACATCTAAAACGCACGTATTTACACAATAAACATACCTTACTGCATCAAACGTCTTCAGTGATGAGCTTCACACTTCAAATAACTCATAATGGCGTTGGGTCATATCGCTTACGGCACTTCTCTGCTTTTTGTTTTAAGGTTTCAACCCAAGTTGGAATGAGAACTTCCAGTTTGACGTGTATGTGCCAGAGCTGGCGCTGGTTCGCTTTCTCATAGAGGACCACGACTCGACGTCTGACAACGAGTTCGTCGGACAGTACACACTACCGTTCAACAGCCTCAAAATGGGTACGTTTTAGTTTATTTCTGCCTGTAGTTGTAGGAATTTTTTTTTCCTTCAGTGCCTGTAAGAGCCAATGACTCCCTGAAGGACAGATTGTTGTGACTTCACAGCTAGAGAAACATCGGTCCAATATTAATATCTGTACTGGTCCCGATATTGAAAAAAAAAAAAAATCTAGATCAGGCATAAGTGACAGTGTACCTGCTCTATAAGGGCAAATCTAATTCTATGCTTTTTACTCTGAGCGACATCATGCTTTTTTATGAGTTTGACATTATTTTTAGAAGTCCTAATTTAAATTTCTGAACCATTCAGAGGGTTTGTCACACTTTGTTTTCGTCAGTTTCAATTTCTTATTTATTTTACACTGACTTGTATGCTCCTAATTGCACTGACTGAACAACTTTTTTTACACGCTTCACTAAGCTTGTGAAACTTTTGGTGTATTGAAGTGTGATGTACTGGTGGATTTTTATCAAGTTAATTTGTAATTCAGTGCATTTATGTCTCTGTTTTAAAAAAAAAAAAAGAAAAAAAGATTTAAAATCAATTCAGGACTGTTTTTATGCATTGGATCAGCCAATACTAAAACTCATATCAGTATCGAAAGTGAAAAAAAGTGGATCAGAGCATCCCTAGTTACAGCCACATGACATAAAAAAGCAGTGCATAATTTTAAAAAAACAATTAAAATCCACCAAACACTACTTTGTGTTGGTCTATCACATAAAATTACACTGAAGTTTGTGGCCGTAACGTGACAAAGTTCCAGACTCTGTTTTCTGTTTGTAAAGGAACAGAAAAAGGAACTGTTCCTTTTCTGATGGAGGAAACATAGGTCTCATTTCAGACTCTACACAAACAACTCTTCTTATTTCTGGCTTTCTGATCACTGAGCACATCTGCTTTATCTGCCCTCTTCCACACAGGATACAGACACGTGCCTCTGCTCAACAGGAATGGAGACAAGCTCCCCTCAGCCGGACTCTTTGTGCACGTCATGGTCCTGGATGCTGAATGAAACACCAGACTGTGTATCCGGCCCCACACCCCCGCCCGCGCCACTGCAACAAACCTGAACCTTGTTCACACAGCAACCACTTTTTTTTAGATTTTTTTTTTTTTTTTAAGTTTCTTTTAGAGGAAAGCTAACTTATAGATGTTATTGCAGTAGTTTAAAATTAGACTGCAAAAGTAATACGAGGATTATGGATTCAGTATCAATCACGTTGCAGACACAATGGGTTTAACTAACTCATGTCCTCAATTTTAATCAGAATATTTTTTTTAATTATCTGATGTAGTTTAAAGGAAAACATCCTAGAAACGGCGTGCTTTGTTTTCACCAATAGACTCAGCCATTATTGATTTAGTTTTCATGTACCATCATGACTTTTTTCTATTTTATCATTAGTAAACACTTTAAAAGTGAAACTTGTGTGCGTTTATTTATTTTGCATCAGACTGTCCAGCAGATCAGTCTGGATGTGCCTCAGGAGACTCACACAAGGAGAGTGCCTTTTGTCTTTCCACAGAATAAGATCGTTGCCAAGTGAACTTTGGGTTGACACACCCTTTGTACACAGCGTGTCAATGAAAGACAGTCAAGGAAGTGCTACAGTAATGTGAAGAAGTCACAGGTCAATGATCTCAACAGGACATTAATTAGAAAAGGCAATAAATATTCCTGTTAAATTTAAAAAAGGTTAACTTTGAAGTTTTCAAAGTTCCATGAAGTTATTTCACCAATTTCACCAGATATTCCTGCAGACACCCATTAACCTTTTGCAACAACTACTAGACATAAGCCTTAAAATAAGTCTTTTATAAGTCTTTTATTGCAGTGGCTTTTGAAAAAAAAAAAATAAATCCAACATTATTTTAAGTTTATTCCAGATCCAACACATGGCGTTCAAGTTGAGCAGATGCTTAGGACAGCTACACCACCAGGGGGCCCCCAAGAGCCCAGAGCTAGCGTGATAAAATTTGGAATATCCAATTGACACCTAGCTTCCCACATTTGACTGACATACATTTCACAGTAGCAAATTAAAGGAAAATAACAATGAATAATACAAACTAAAAGCTATTAAAAATGAAAAATTTATTTCCGTTTTTATATTTGGTATGTAAATGGATTACTCTTTTCCTGCTGTTGGCAGCTGACACTGTTGGGGAAAATATATATCAAACACAACTTGTTCATTGCAAAGATAATTATTAGCTGATGTTTCTTTCCCGTAATAAAAATAATAAAGCACACACCTGCATCTTAAAATCTCCTTTTTTAAAGTTTTCTACTCCTGTATGGTTACAATCAGCAACCATAATCACACTGGTATGATGTAAGCTAATTACAAGAGATGCTAATGATGGCGATGTTACACACAGCGTAACTTAGAAATAATGAAGGATCTGGTGTTGACTGGTTGATATTGGGAGGGCCCCAAAAGAAAATCCATTTAGGGTCCCAAAAAGGCTTGGACCGGTCCGGATTTACGCAGTCAGCAGTGCGGTTAACATGGTGTAATAAAAGAAGTGGCAAATACTTTTTCAGAGCTTTGTATGATTAAAAATACCCAGACATGAGAAATTTATAGTTTCAATGAAGACTTTATTAAGGAAAGAAAAAAAAAAATGCTCAGAATGACAAACATTGCCAAAACTCAAGTCGACAAAAACCCAGCGTGTTAAATAAAAAAAAAAAAATAAAAAAATAAAAAAAAGAAGTGAAGAACCTGATCCAAATAAAAACCACTGTGGCTTAAACTCAAGTGTTTCTGAACTTTGGTGTTAATACAAACTGATCAATGTGATAAGTGAAAATGATACATGGTGAAACAAACAAACAACTATACGGAAACCAACAGACACACAAACTCATATGAGGGTCGAGACCTGACAGGGGGCTCTTACCAAAAGGCAAAAGAAAGGGACACAAAAGGTCTGACAGAGAGAGAAGAGAACAAATAACTGAAAAAAAAAAAAAGATGGACTACATGCTATTTTTTTATACCAAATACTGACGAGATGTAGGTAGAAAAATATTACAATGAAACATTTTCAGATAAATAGATCAGTGAGAGGTGGAGAAAAGTAGAAGCAATGCTTCATATACTTTAAAAAAAAAAAAAAAAAAAAAAGCATTGCACTGAAACCATAATGACCTGAACACTCACTACCAACAAATGCAAAAACAAAGAGAGATCAGATGATCAGGTTTTCCCTTTTCCTGAAAGAGCAGCGACCTTGAAAATTGGGAAAAAATCCCCCCCAAAAAAACAGGAACTTATGAAGTAGTGTAGCCATCTCATAAAATACCCATTAATGAATCCCAGCATCAGAGCCCAAACGGCTTAGGCTGAGTCGCACGTGATCTACATGTGCAGCTCGGTTTCAAAACTCCGTAATAAAAACACCATGCAACGTCAACCTTGTAAAATGCAACACTGGAATCGAGGAGGAAGAATTGCTTTTGTGTCTCTGTAGGCAGTAAGGCGTCAATGCCAAGAGATTTTAGGTTCTTCACCTAAAATCCTTTTTCTGTCATTTTTTTTTTCAGTTTCATTGCCCTGGTAGTGTTTCATTTCAACCTGGACCAGGACCGAGGGCCCCCCTCCCCTCACTGTGGCATCCTTTTCACAGTCTGCCTCGACGAAAGCTGGTAAACATGGCGATGTAGTTGACCTGTTCACTGGAATCACTCGTGCAACATTCAAAACTGTTCCAGCACTTTAAAATCTGATTAAAAAAAAAAAAAAAAAAAGGTTGTCTTTCATCAAATCGTGCGTCGCAGTCAAACCTCCGGTGCCGAGATTTGTCAAGTGCTCTTAGAAACGACAAACATACTGGGACAGGAAAGAACAAGAAAACAAGGAAGAAGAAGAAGAAGAAAAAAAAAGGTTATTGCTATGGTAGCTAATGTTGCAGCATTCGGTTTTGCTGGGCTCTTCTCAAACATAGGCACTGAGGTGAAGAAGAGTTTTTTTTTCCTCTTTAAAAAGAAAAAGTCTGGGAAGATAAACATCAAATATGGTCTTCGCTGGTTTTTACACCAGGGCTGGATAAGGCCAGGCCACGACCGCACGTAAATCAGGATGAAGGTGTGATTTTTAACAACAAACTCTTCCTAAAAATCCTTGAATCTGACAAAAAAAAAAAAAAAAAAAAAAATTAAAAAACATGGCACTTGGACCATTTTGCTGCAACAACCCCCAGACTCTTTAAAAAAAATATATATATAAAAGAGCTAGCCATTTGATAAACATGACAGATCATCTCAACACACAAAAAATAAACTATAATGCTATATTTAGTAATGTCTACTCAAATTCTGGCAAAGATATGAAGCGTGTTGAAACGCATTTCCTCATTTTGGCAAATAAAATGCAATATGGGAAATAATGTGAGAGAGAAATGAACGAATGGCACAGTTTTATCTGAGTTTTCAGATCGAATGATGAAAAAAACAAACAAAAAACAAAAACCAGCTTGCAGGTGGGGGGGTTGATGTTCTCAGCTGCAAGCTGTCTAATAACTAGCTCTACAAATAGTAATAAAAGTTGAAAGAAACAAAGTCACATCTATATAGTGGCACAAGCATACAGAAAAAAAAAAAAAAAAAAAAAAAAGTACTACGAGCCAAATACCCAGCGGATGATGATCGAGAAAAAAAACAAAGCAAAGTACAACCTTAGATAAGGATACTTTTGTGTCCACTTTAAAGCATATTCTGCCATGTAGAAAACGACTCCCCATATAAACGACATTCATACAAGGCACTTCATTCAGTAAGAAAAGAGTCAGTCCTTTCTACTACCAGAAACTGCCTGCATAGCAACAATATGAGGACAAAATAGTTTCCAGGCTTTTGTGTGGTACCACAAAAAGAATCTAAAGATGGAAAGTTGATTTTTTTTTTTTTGTCTTTTTTTTGTCTTTTGCTTTTGGTTTTGAAAATTAGCACTTTACTGAATAGTAAAATTCTGCCGATTTGAAAATAAAGACCAGAGTTCGTTCCTCTTAGTATTTTGTCCTCTGCTCTGTCCGCTTTCTGTGAGACACAGTGGTCCTGGGGTAATAAAGGTTTTTAAGTTTGTTTTTCTGATGGCACTCGGAAAGCAGCCAGTCACCAGGAGGACAGACAGAGTGAGAGAGAGAGAGGGTTTCCACAGTGACGCGTTGGCGTAGAGTCGTCGTCGTCCAGGGGCCGGAGACGACGACGGGCCGGAGAAAGGGACAGAGAGCGACCGACGGAGAGAAGGAGGAAGAGGAGGCCGGCGTATCCTGCTACCTGCTCCGAAAGTTCTGCAGGACTCCGTAAACCTCGTCTTCTTTGCTGAGTCCCTCGAAAAAAGGCAGCAGGTCCAGGAGTTCTGTGTCATTCATGTCGTCGAACCAGGACTGAACTGGAACCTGGGCGGACAAGGAGCAACGTCAACACTCGGCTCGACGTACCACTCAAAGGATGCATTCTAATAACCCTCAGAACTTCACAGAGTAGCTGGATTTATATTTAGATTACACAGAGGTGGACTGCAGTTACTATCAAAATACCTATAAAAAAAAAACATTGAATTTTGTTATTGTAATATAACAAAATGCAAAACATTCGAAAATGATTTCCAGAGGGACTGCAAGGTGTCCCCCAGAAAACTTGCTAAGCCCGGTGCTCTAGGGCAGTCATAAAGCCCACCGCCATGTTTTTGAGTTAAAGAAAGTTTAAAGTTGACAGGAAATTTGAAAATATCAGCTGATGTGTTATTGGAAGACTGGAAGGCCAATATCCAACCACCAACCATAAAGACTTAAAAAGAGGCAATAATAAAAAACAAACTGAAATAAACAAACAATTCTAAGCCTGGTGGGGGCACAAGTAAAGCCTGGTGGCCTGCCAGGCTTACAATACACTGAGGGAATCCTTTGGACTGTTTGATATTTTCTGATGTAACCCAAGTAGAAACAGACTACAAAACAAGAACTTACAGCATTTTCTGGATGGAAAATATAGGATGCGGGTGAATTGTCGACAATAATAACGTTGCTGAGCTCCCGCCCCAGTCGACTGAGGTCTTTGACGTAGTTCCCTCTGTGAAACACGCAGGACTCTCTGAAGAGTCGCGCTCGAAAAACGCCCCACTGGTCCAGCAGGTCGGCCACAGGGTCTGCGTACTGTCCAAACAAACACACACACACACACACAATCGCGTCACGTTGGCGAACATCAATACACACGTTTTCTTTTTATTTTAATGTAGAGCACAGAGATACGTTTCAAGCCACAGTTCTAAGCATAACAACTAAATGCAAAACTATTGTTTCAAAAGAAAAGAAAAAGGTATCTGGATTAATTATTAAGCAGGGAAAACTACTCTCAGCAAACACTACTCTCGCTCACAAAAAGCGCTGCGGTTCCTGGCCTTTTACTCAGCATGTAAAACGGCTCTTAAAGCAGCAATTACTACAGATGCACGGATCCGATATTAATATCTGTATCGGGTATCTGTGACAATGTCTACGATCTGTAAGGGCTGATCTATTTAGTCTAATTCTATGCTTTATAATTCATTTAACATTAACTTTAGAATAACTAATTTCACTTTCTGAACCATTTGGAAGAAGGTTTGTTGCAGTTTATTTCATTTTCTCTATTATTTACTTTACATTGGCTGTTCTACTCCTAATTACACTGACTGAACAAATTAAAGTTGTTTTTACACGTTCGACCAAGCTTGAAGTACTTGTGCAGAGTTATCAATTAAATTTGTTAGTTAGGACATTTTTGCGTCTTTTCTTTTTTCTAAATAAACGTTTGAATCAAGGCAGCTCAGATATTGTTATCTGGAGTGAAAAAGTGGATCGGTGCATCCCTAATAATTACAGGCATGTTACTTGATTATCTCTTAAGAAAACTTACCGATTCATTATTGGAAAAGATACATAAAAGAAAAAAAATGTAAAATAAAAAAAGGACGACAACAAATCAAACAAGATGAGAAGACCAAAAGAGCACAACAACAACATGAAGTGTCACTAGTTAGTAGACAAAACAGAAAAATAAAATAAATCCCCCAAACCTTAGCGAGACTGGCTGTGAAGAGCACACATTCAAACAACTCTCCCATCTTCTGGAGGAACTCGTCCACATGGGGCCTTTTCAGCACATACACCTGAACAGGAACCAAAGACATCCCATTAAAAACCAACTCCTTCATTCCCACTATGTGGTACTTTCGCGTAGTTCAGCTGCAGCGTTGACGTTAGCATAAGTACTTCCCACGTCCCTCGCTCAACGCCCATTGGCCGACACCCAGTGCAAGTAATCACGAATAGGCCAACCAGGATACACACAGCCTATCCTGGATTACTTGAACTGGATACCAGTCAGTCTCTCCAGGGTCTTCACACAGGAAAACAAACAGAAACTTCCCACCAACCCCCCAGCTCTTCTAAGAGTCACTCGTCTGCGTCACAGAAATGATTTTGGTTGTGTACAATACCTGATGAACGGTACCATCGATCTCCACCGGTACAATAAAATCAGCGTTACTGATGGGCTGCGGACACAAACAGAACGCATGAGGATCACAGTACCGCAACCGAACAGCAGAGGTCCTGCTTGCAGCAATTTTGGACACAAAGTCCTAGCAGATGGTTTGATTGATGAGTTGCTCTTCTCTCTTTAACCTGGTGGTAATTCAGCAGTCCAGACAATGAAGCAGCTATTTCAGGACTAACTAGACAGCGGGAGGAAAACGAGGCAAATGGGAGCAGAGTTACTCACAGATAACGCCACAATTATAACAAACACAGAACTAGAGGCGTAGAGCCTGATGCTTCTTTACACGTTTACTCAAACCAAACAGAATACATGGGTTCTGCATGTGTTTCAAGATGTTTTCAAGACTATTGTGAATGAGTTTTGAGATCAGTACCAGGACAGAAATTTACAAAAGAAAAGAAAATATTTTGACAAGCTTTTTTTTTTTTTTTGCACAAAATTCACATAACATCACATTGGTTAGCAACAGAGGTGAGTCGGTGGCGAAGACGACCGTCGTCCAGTCAACTGGCGATAAATTTATATTCCCACATTATAGAATAAAAAAAAGGAAAAACTAGCTAGCTAGTTGGCGGCAGCTTCAACCGTCTCATGTCATGGAACAAGAGGAAGATGTGAGAATGAGATCCCAAATGTTTGGTTGACAGAAACGTTCGGCGAAAAAAATAAACTACATAAAGCATGACAAGATTTAAAGCCTGTGATTAACATATTTAAAGTCAATGTATATTTTTTATGATGAATTTAAGATTTTTTTTAAGGATGCGGACACCCTGGAACAAACAAAACTTTAATACGCAGTTCATTTTTGCCAGAACTTTGATTAATGGCACAAAGGAAGATCACAGATTCTGACCTGCCGATTCCGATTTTGTCCGATACCAATTTCCCTTTTTTTTTTTTTTTTTTGCCTGATTAAGTTGCTACATATAGCAACTAAGTCTCCAAGTTGGCAACAGTAGGGTGACTATTTTACTTCATGCAAATAAAGATTTTCCATTGCAGTTTTGCAAAACAAACCAATATCGATATGGCCAAAAAATACCACCTCATCCAAATGCCAAAATTGTATTTAATTTTTTTGAGAAATATAAATTTATCAGAAATTGTTGCTTCCATTAAGCAAATTTAGTTTCCAAATTGCACAACTATATGAAAACGCAGCTAGGAGCCGATTATCAGACCTTTGTGGAGGCAGGTAAAATTGGTGGACAAAAAAAGTTTCTGCTGATCACCAATCTTCCAAAATTAAAAGAAATTGTGGCAATTTATTGATGCACTCCTACTTAAAACAAATACTGCTCAGAAGAAAGAACAGACACGTTTACTGGTGACAAATGAACAGAGCAACAACAACTTCAGTCCCTTCTTACCTTAAATGAGCTGTGCACAAGCGTTTCATCCAAGTCTATCACCACACACTTTCTACCATAGTCAGATATTTTCATCTCTGGTAGGAGGTATTTGGCTGGCGGCTGCAGAGAGGAAGAAGCAGATGATGTCAGATCTACCGAGAGCTCCTGCAGGAGAAGTTCCCAAACATATTGTGTTAGAAAGGCACATTTTCACGGCCAGCGAGGAAACTGAGTTAAGCCAATTCCAGAATTATGCATGAAATTGGGTCAAAGCTTTAAACACGTCAATTCCTCGTTAGTGGGAATTTTCCTGCTACTCCCAAACACTCCAGCACATCCAAAGTATTTGAAGAGGTGCAGTCAAACGTCTGACTTAAGGGCAGACGTTCAGGTTTGTTTAAAGGGATCAGAGGTCTGATTGTTCCAGACGTTCCTGGCGTAGATCTTTGTTCTCGGACTGCAGTTTTTCCAGAGTTTCTAAAAGTAAAATGGCAGCCAGATCCTTTAGTTCTCAGGGTCCCGGTTTTAGCCCATAATGTAGACACACCGTCGACTTTTGAGATCAGGCTTAAAACTTTGCTCCTTTAACAGGAAGACTACTTTCTTCCTGTTCAAGGGGAGTTTTTCCTCTCCAATGTCACCAGATGCATTTACTGAGGATTATCACACCGTCACAGTGATATGTTATTAAACAGAGTAAAGGTTCCAATGAGGCTTGCTGGTTTTCAAAATACTCTTTTGAAAATAACTTTAAGCATAATCTTCTGTACTTAAAATGTTGTTTTTTTTTATTGGCTAAATGTAATATTCTAATCTTAAATATTGTGTTTTCATTAACTGTCAGAGGAAATTCACCATGATTGACAGAAAAAGGCATGAAAACGACGTGCGTGGTTAATCTCAAATGATGCGTTTCACCTTATGATAAGTTGCTGAAATAAATTAACTTTTTAATAATATTCTAATTTATTAAACAGCGTACTTTGTAAAGACATGCAGATCACTACCAGCATTTAAATATATTTTAGCAAACTGATGTAAATTTGAAAGCAAGATCATCTTTAATTTAGTTTGTGTCCATTGGCGGGTTTGGACAGTATAAACTGAGCTCCGACGTGCTGGAAAAGGTGTTGCTGTGCACTGAAAGTAGCAGATCCAACAACCACACACACGTTGCATCACATCTTCTAGTATTGGCCGTGCTTCAACTCTAATAGCAGGAAACTGTCTTCCACTTTACAAATCATTAGCGACATCTAAGCTAGGCTGGATTACATTTGTTTGAAAGAGCAAAACTAAAAGATCTGTGATGAGACGACAGGTTGTCAGTTGTTTATTTGACACTTTTGTGTTTTCCCCACTTTATAAGAGGTTGTGGGGGGGTTATGTGTTTGTCAGGAAATGCTAGTACACCCAACCTACATGGGAAGTGTGCCTCCGTGTCGCAAGGAGAGTACGAGAGTAGCAGAGCCTCGCTGATGAGTAATCCGATTTAGCCGGTCACAGGTAAGCAGATCAGAGCTTTGACTAAAGGGATCAATTAGTTTTACCCCAAGTGAGCCAACAAGCCAATGAATGAAGTGTTTGAATCATTTTTTCACTTAATTTATTAGTAGCATGACAAGGTAGCTCATAAAAATGGACGTTTGTGAAGCGAGCTGCTAAAATAGTTGTGCTAATAACTTATTAGCGGACTAAGTGTCATTCATGCATGTCAAGTGTCTTGCAAAAAAGAACTTATATTTTTATACTACTACAATTCATATAATTTAACAGGATTTTATAAGATAGGCCAACAAACTAGTGCAGAATAGAGACGTGAAATAAAAAAAACATGCTTTACAACATTTCTGACCACAGTCTCAACGAGGTAGCATGCATTTGCATTAAATTTTCATCATTTTTCTTCCACTGCACAACTATGCACTACTTTGTGTTCAACTATTGCAATACATCTGAAGTAGTAAATTAAAAAACAAAAAAAAAAGTCTGAACATTTAAAGTAGGGCTGAAACAATTAATCAACTAATCATGATTTAACATTATTGAAATAATGGTCGGCTAATTTAGTAATCGATTAATCATTAAATGGAGTATACAGAGTCATAAGAAGGCCAACTAGTGGAAGAACAACAGCAATTAAACCAATGCTACAAAATAGATACATTTAGCATCAAATATACATATAAAAAAATGATATGTACTCAAGTCTTCATATTCCAGTGAAGACTCAAGTAGTTTTAGCTTCACTCAGTGCAAATTATGTAAAAAGAAAATCCTATCAACCACTTTTTGTTATCCAATTATTGATCTGTTTACAAATAAAAATTGTCAACATTACACTGTGTTGATGTCAAGTCAGGCAGAAAAGGCTGAGCTTTTCACACGCTGATGTAGCTGCAGATACGTCCTTTGTTACAAGGGATCAAACGATCACTGAAGGAATGCTACGTTCTAGCATTTCAGGCAACAAAATGTTTATTTTCTTATTTATTATTTGCATTTTAATGTACTTATAATATTGTATAAAAAGGACTAGGTGGCTAAATAAAAAAAAAGAAAAATGAAATAAGCAGAACGTGCTCATTTGCTTATCCGATTAATCGCCTAATCGATTAATCGTCAAAACAATCGATACAATCATTAGTTACAGCCCTAATTTAAAAAGGGGCATGAACATTTTTGCAAGTGCTCAACAGTTTTGTGCAATAGGTGCATCCATCACACACCTTCCACACATCCTGTGATATAATCAGCTGAAAATAAAGTGAAGCAAACGAAGCGGATTTAAAGCTCTGCGAGGAGCCCACACAGAGAGGCCGCACCAACCCACCGGCCTGCATGCAAGGAAGAAAAATGAAATACGTATGATACATACACTAGGGACAGGGATGACCTCGACCTGGTCACACTACAACACAAGAGAAAACAACACACAAACAAAATCCAGGGTAAGGATTAGAAGAACACACACAAACACAAGACAACAGATAAAGGATCAAACACTAACAAAGACGCTATTCACAAAAGATGAACTAGACCTGAAGAGTAAGATCTGTCCGACGTAGCCTGGGCATATCCTACCTTGGGAGGCGATCCGTTCTCCTCAACAGGTGGAGGCAGAGTGCTGTTGGTGGCCGGTGGCTCCACATTGTAGTTGCGGAAGCAACAAAAGAATGTGCTGAATATGCTTCGGCTCCTCTGCTTCTTCAGGCTGCTGTTCGACTGGGATGCTGTCGAAAAGAACAGGCGCAGGTACAGGAGAAGGGGGTGAACTTGTAGAAATGCTAACAGATGTGTCGATCACAGATAGGCAGCAGGCGGGAAATTCCAGATCCACCCGTGAGGCTTTTCCTAAACAATACCGATTTTCAGTTTAAAGTATCCGAGATCCGACTGGCCCGTTACTGACATGACAGAGGTCAAAGGTGCTGCCCACGCCTTGATACAGAGAGTGACTTCGAACTGAAAAGGACTTGCATGATTTTCCCCATTTATTCACCAAACATATTCCTAAACAGAGCTAAAATGATTAATCACATTAATCGTGATGAATCGATTTTTGAAATAATGGTCGTCTGACTTAATGATTAATCGATTAACTGGAAAGCATCTTTTAATGCATTTCTAATACTGTATGAAAAATGGATGAAGTGGTCAAATGAAAAATCTGCAGAATGTGCCCAAAATGTTTTTAGCCAACTAATCGCCAGAAAACTCAATTACTAAAACAATCCTTACCTGCAGCCCTATCCCTATTCTTTATCCGCTTTTTATTAAACTCAAAACAAAACGCATCACAACTACATGCTACTGGTTGATGCATTTATATTTCATAAACAAGACGAAAAAAGGAAGAGAAAACTGATTGTTCGGTATTTGACCTGCAGATCACAAACCAGAGATGATTAAGGAAAATTCTTTTTTTTTTTTTTTTTTTTAATTTAACAACTTGACCCTCAGACTGGGTCATCTCTACTAAAAAGTATTTAGATTTAAAAATTCCTTCAAAAGTACAGACTGATGAGATAACTCTTTTGTTCAATAGCGTTGAGGCCATTGAACAAGCTAAACAATAGCCTGAACGGTGCGACCGCGGAGACGTTTTGGAGACGACCTCTGGAAGAACAACTGATCAGAAAATAACTCTGCTGGCTGGATGACCTCATCACTCAAACGCTGTGACAGTTCAGAGCGCGCTCTACTCCAATTGCAAATCGCCTCTCATTCCTGAACTACGAAGCGTGGACTAAATCAGACGCCGAGTCTTTATTAATAGGGACGACTCAGAAGCTGCACAATCTTCCCTAACCCAACCCCCCCAGAAGTGGCGTCCATCGCCTGATTGGACAAGATCCTTCTTTTTTTTTTTTTTCAAATTCATGATAGTTTCCCCTCCTGTTTGAGCTGGCAGGTGAGTGACGGAAACAGCCTGAACATGCAGAGAGGAAGAGGGAGGAGGAGGAAGAGGGAGGCTCTCAGACCCCACAGAGCCTATACATGACTGCATTCCTCTCCAGCCATTAACCCCACGGCTCCCCCCAGCAGAATGCAGCCGGAGGCCAGCGCACAGCAGAAATCTTTACGTCAAATCTTTCGGCATCTTAATATTGTGACACTTTGGACTCCTGACCTTAAACGAATAAAACAGGAAGCACATCAGTCCCAAAAGAAGAAAGGTTTCGTTCTGGTAACCGTAATGTTGCCTCACAGCTGTGTTTGGGGAAATAAAATACTCCTGCACGTGCAGATTACATCAGCATGTCGGAGTTGCTCGTAACGCTGTCTGCTCTGTCGTTTCCTACAGCTCTGACTGACGTTAAATACAACCTTTCGAGCAAAGACATGCTGGGTATTTAGGCCATCTGATCAGTGGCTTAAGTTCCCTCACCAAATCAGAAAGATGGACTCAAGAAGGATGCAAAGTGCTGTGTAAAACTATTGCTCTCCTACAAATTTCAGGTTTTTTCCCCTTTCCTTTGATTGTCTCACTTCAAACCTAACATTTTATTTTCAGAAGTGACTTTCAGAGGATTTTAAAAATAAAAAAGAGCAATCATACCTATCCAATCATACCTGGACCTTGGGAAAAGTAATAAACCCATTTGTTAAGTCATAAATTGTTAATTATTTTATTAATGGAATATTCCATCGATTATTCTCATGATTAATTGGATTTTAAAAATTGTGCAATCTGAACTGGGTGAGGCTTAAACTCTCCCACTAGGGAAGTGTTTTTACTTTGTGAAAAATTACAGACAATCTCAAAGTAGCAGAAGTTAGCAAGGCAGTCAGACGTTGAACAAATTTACAGACAGTTTTTCATCTTAAAAACAAAATATAGGTTTTTTGTGTGTGTGTGTGTGTGTTTTTTATTTTATTTTTTTTACAGGTTTGGTTCAATTACTGCTTTGATTGTTCTTTCAGAAAATGGCCATTTTTAGAGTATGTATACTCCAGTTAACGATCAATCGATTACCAAATTAATTAATTATTATTTCAACAATGGGTTAATCAGGATTAATTGCTTCAGCCCTACATAAATTAACTTACTCGCATTTTTTGTTGCCACACTAGTCAAAACTCAGGCCTGAATACCACACAGTGTATAAAAATCTAGTTTTTTAAACAGTACCACTGTTTCAAAAAAGATTAAATAATTTTTACAATCTGAAGAGACATTTTGCTCTTAGGACAGTCAAATAAAACTCATTTAGAGTTGTAGATGACGCGTGACTTTTTGAAGAGAAAATTTAAAAATTGTCATTATTAAAGATACAGTGTTTAAGTTTTATTTTTAGGATTTAAACTAAAGAAACAAAGAAAGAAATAGTTTTGAAAGCTCAGATTCCAACCTAATAATAAAACAGATATAAAAACATACTACTGGTACTTTTTCTTATTGTCATCCTTTGTGGAAATTCAGTGCAAGAAAAACAACTGAAAAACAGTTAAAATCCTGCATTTATTATCTGTATTTAACAAAATTGGCTAAAAATGAGGAACCAGTGAAAGTTATTGACAGCCACAACGGAAGGTCCAAAGAGCCACTTTGACAGACGCTTCTTCTAGTCTAAACTGAGCTAAACAAACCTTTTTTTTTTTATTTTCCCCTAAAAAGAGGTCATGTGAAGCCCTTATTGGTGATCGTTGGCTGTCAGATTACTGTGATCTTTTTAAAAAAGTAAACACATCCTTGGGGTAGTAGAAGTGAGGAAGGCAGTCAGATGTAAGCTGAATTAATCCGCCTCATCAGCCGGGATCATTTCTAAACCACAAGGCCTGTGAGGTTCAGGAGCGGAGCGTCGTCGATGCTGCTGCACAGCAGGTAGTCTGACACAAAGCTGATCAGATCTCTGCTCATCTGATGACCTGATGCAACCGGCAGGTTCAACCAATGCAACTTCACACAGAAACACGGGTGAACAAAATAGTCCCAAATTTAAGAGTTTGTTAGGAATTACAGACTCATAGCACTTTGCTAACTTTCAACTCTACTGATATGAAGAATTGTGGTTTGACTGAAAATACTCATTTTCTGACAAACATCAGTGCTAGGATGTATTTGCTTATTAAGCTTACTGATACTACACATTTCTAAAGAGGGTGACGGAAATATTACTGATAACTTCCAGAATCTAACGTGAACAGAAGTTAAGTTTAGTGTTTATGATATTTAAATCGGTTTTGTAGTCTGAAACAGTGCAGGGAAAAACCTAAAGCAGAATAAACTTTTGGAAAAACAAGGTAATCAGACAGACTGGGCTTTCTTCTAAACTAAAAATACCCTCATCAGCAACAAGGTTTGCATTTATCCATCTGGACTTTGTCTCGGCTCTCTGACTGCAACGTAAAACCAGACCAGTGAGGCAGCTGTCACCTTCCAGTGAATCACCAGTAGAGCGTTCACTCACCCACAGCCCATCAGACCCAGACAGGACGACTGGATCACAATGTAAGTGTATGCGTCACCATTTTTTAACAGGAAGATAAGTCCTAAACAAAGCTAAACAAACAACCAAAAAGGAACGACAAAAATGTTGTAGAGACTTTGTTCTTGTCACAGAGCCATCTGATCCCTACTCGCTAAAGGTGGGCGATATGAACTTGAAATTTTAATCACCATATTTTGCAGTATTTATTGCGATAAACAGTGACAGTAAAAAAAAGTTTTTACAACTTCTTCACAGTCTGTTCAGGCAACTAACTGTATGGCTGGCGTCTCACTGCTGTCAGGAAACACACAAAAACTGTTGAAAAAATTAAAACGGGCTTCTTCAGGACGGTTGGGAAAAAAAAGTGACTTTATTACTAAATTACGCCCAGTGATTGCATTTTATCAGATTTTCACCAAAAGTGGAGGAAATAATAAAACAATAATTCAGGTGGTTTTTTGGGGGCTTTTCAAAATGTTATTAATTGAAATTTACTATCGTCATGACGAATCTAAATACAAGATTTCCCCAAGAAAACTCGCTGAGCCCGGTGTTTGGGTGCTAAGGCAGTCATTCATCCAGCCGCCTGTCGTGTTTTTGAGTTAAAAAAATGTTTAAAGTTGACAGGAAATTTGAAAATATCACTTGATAATTATGTGGTATTGAAAGATTGGAAGATTAATACCTGAACACCAACTATAAAGTCTTCAAAAATGCAAACATTTTAAAAAAACCTTAAAAAAAAAAAAAAAGCAATGTTTAGCCTGGTGGTGGCACAAGTAAAGCCTGGTGGCCCGCCAGGCTTATAATACACTGAGGGAAACCCTGAAATACCTTTTAAAAATTTTCTTTTTCACAATAAAGATGAATCTCTGATTCCTATTACTCTCATGAAATTTAGGTCAATATACCTGCGAGGCAAAAAAAACACAAAAAATTTGAAAACCAACCAATTTCTCCCCGATTTTACTACTATTCAGCGGGTTAGGTATACACAGGTCACACATGTCAGGTTAGTAAGAACCCTGGTTAGTTTTTGTGCCAGTTCAAATAATGGAAGACCACCATTTACATTCATAAAAGCAGCAATCAAGCAGCTCTTTGGATGAACAAATCTCCTGTATATGGTGATAGTCCTATAAAAACAATTGTAAAATCTTTCGTGGTGTTGTTTGTATAAAAATTATTATACACTGGCTTTTGCAGAACATAAAGAGCAAACAAAATAAAACCTGTTAATTAATAAACCTATTTCCAGGGAGAGAAGACTGAAAGACTCGCTGACTAAAGGAATAGGCAGGAATTGGTTTGCGTTGTGTCATGGCTTAAGTCTCTCCAGCTTGACAGACTCTTAGTTAAGTGCTATTTTCAAACAGCGTTGCAATGAACAAGTGTGAATTTAAAGTGTCTGTGTGTATGTGTACTGCAGTGGCTCCTGCAGTTCGCGACTTTGAACTCCTGTTTCAGATCCACGCAATGTCACTTTGTGCCTAAATACTTAACCAGTGCCTTATAGCTCATTTCCCTTAAAAGTTACATCACATTTTTAACAATTTATATAAACCTCACATCTAATTTTATAAGATTTAATTTACATATACATACACACCTGGTCAAACCAAAATACCAGGATGATGTTTAGCTGGTCAATAAACTTCAGACCACATTTCTTTACAGCAGACTTTCAGTAACAGATTATAGAAAAAAATAAAACAAATTGATAAACATATGGGCAGTACAAAACCACATATTTAGAAAACAAATAGTAATGAGATTTTCTAAAAAATATATTTTTACCAAGTTTTTTCTTTCTCTTTAATTTGATCTAACAGTAAGAAGTTTGAAAACATTATTTCAAATTGTCAGAGAGCAAAACGACGTCTGTAAAACTTTTAACTGCTTAGCACCTCGAGAGGAAAACAACAACTTTCAAAATATTTTATGTTTATTGTTGAATAAACTTTAAAGTTTAATCAAATTTCCATGGAAAATACCAAAATCTCAGAATATTGTCTTTGAAATCGCTACTTCATATATTGTTAAAATAACTGCATCTTAAGCTGAGCAGTAACCTCAAGTTGCACGGCTGCTTATCACTGCACTATAAAGTGAGATACAGTGATATTGTCTAAGGCTAAGCTAAATCCCACCTGCAATGTTAATCTCCTTAAACTCCCACATACCTCCCATCATCATCTCTGATGATGCTCACACAAGCCTCGGCCACAGAGACTCCATCTCAGTTACCGCACCATGTATCTGCACCCTGTGAGGAAAATACGCTGTTGTGCTCCAAATAACTTCAGTTCTCACATTACCAACGATCTGATAAGCAACATAGTAACACGAGCGGCTGACCCGCACCTCACAAACCTGGGTGACATCCTGGTGGGAGCACAGTACGTATATAAAGGGCATCTGCGACAATCACCGTTGGGCGGAATGGACTAAAACTAATATATTTGCTTTGCATAGAGTATGAAAGGGCCAAGTTGGATGGCTGTACAGTTCACTGGATAATGGGATAGTTCTGACAAAATTACTGGTAATAAGACTTCTTGGTGCACAAGAGTAAATTTGAAGAATGTTGCATGTCAGGATGTAATTAAGAGTCATGTTTTATGGACGAAAAGCCAGTGATATTCAACTTCAGAGTTCATACAACATTTCTAGATTTATCCAGACTCAAATTTTCTCATTTTAAGTTAGCTTTTGTAGGCCAGTCACCATTTTCCACTAGTATACACGTTTAACAAATATTTAGTAAGAGCTTGGATTTCTGTTTTCTCCATTCTCAGAAAAGTGTTAAAGGTGTTCAGAGTTGTATGCCAAGCATTTGTAAAAACTGAGGGTTTATGTCTTTAAATGAAACAATTACCCTCCCATTTAAATGGTAATTGGGAGGGTAATTACCTTCCTAATTGTGCAAGTAATTGAGCCATGAGATCCTCACATGGCTGCAAAGTGTTGACATTTTATCGAGTTTTGCAGAACATCCTAATGTCTTCTCTTTCTTCTTCGTCATTCTTGATCTTTAGCATTTCATTTATTGATCTCAAAAGGCCAGCCGAACTTAGTTGACTTTTTTCCCTGCGGGCTGCAACAGTTTGTAATCCAAGAAAAAATATAATTTAATAAACAATTCACCATGCTGTCTCCTTTATCAAATTCAATTCACAAAGGTGCTGCACAGCAGGTGCTGCTGGGTAACATTCATGCAAACTGAAACTGTTTTTAAGCTTCAATCTATTCAGCAAATAAAACAAATGAAAAATAAGAAAAGCAGAATTTTCTGTATTTGATGTTCAAATCACAGACAGGTGAAAATCGGCCAATTCCGACCTCTCGCTGATCGATCGGTGCATTTCTAATTTCAGGCTAAAAACAAACTCCAGGCTTATCATCACCAGGACGCAGCGCCAGCTGACTCTCCTGCAGTAACTTCCAAGAATCATCTTCCCTCATTTATATTACAGATCCGCACTCGGATACAGTGGTCCAATTTTTAAAACGTAGCCTGATGCACTTAGATAAGCTGCTTATTAATCCATCGCCGCTACACGGCTTGTGTTGTAATTACACCGCGAAAGCGCAGTATTCAGTTTAACGCGGACCGCTATTCAAATTTTGACAAACTTTCAAAGTACAAAAAGCACACCTGAGCGCTCATATAATCCAAGCAAGCACTCAAAAGTAACGCTAAGCCAACTTCCCCGAGGGTGGCTCACTAAACTTGTTGCAAACATAACAAGATTTGCAGGGCAGCTGTTTTGATAGGACTGTCAGAGGTCGGTGACTCCAGAACAACCAGCAAGCGCAAATAAAAATAGTTAGCCACCTAGCATGACTACCCTTAGATGAGTTCTCCTTACCTTTTTCTTGGTTAAAAGAGATTATTTCCTCCTCCTTCGGGTTGGAAACTTGAGTTATTATGGACATGTGGTCCATTGAGGCGGGTGTTTATTCTTGGTTCGTTTTGCAACAATGTTATTCGTGGTAACGCGCTTGCTTCGTCTGCTAGCTCCACTAAGCTAGCAGTTGACGCCGAGGGCGAGCAGCTTGGCCACAAAGCCAGGAAACCGTCTGAGGCGACGCGTTGTGGCAGCGGTGGGAGCAAGCCAGCTAGCACGGTGCTGTCTGGAGGCTGTCATCTATGGCTGTCCGAAAAAATATATATCGTTTCGAGCTAGTGCTTATGAGCAGCTTCGGCAATGTCTCTATCTAAAAGAAAAAAAAAAAAAAAAAGAAGAAGAAGGAAAAAAGAAAACTAAAAATCGACCTTAAACTACAAACTAAGTAAAGTCGGGAAGCAGCTTTGGGGTTAGCCAGTTAGCTCCGAATATCCAATGCGAGGCCGTCCGTGTCTGGAACAGCGCTGAAAACACTTCGAAGCTCCTTCTGGGGTATTGCTGCCCGTCCAGAAAAAAGAAACAAGCATGAATTACTCACAAGTGGCTCGGCGTCTTAAATGCACTTTTTAAGCAGCGTTTCACATCTGGTGGCCCGACATTCCCTGTGCAACATGGAGGCTTTATGTATTTTGAGTTCCATCTGAAGCGGGGGCGTTCGAGTGGGAGGGGGCGGTTTGTTTCTGTGATGGATTCTCTCCAGCAGGCAGGCAGGCGGGCGGGCATGCGGGCGGCTCAAACGCGCCGCACTACGTTGCTCAATCCTTGCAGCTGGCTGGACGCTGCTTTCCCCTCCTGTACTATCAAATGCAACAAATTACGAAATGCGAGCGACATGCATTTAATAAAATAAACACAAATACAATATACTTTAACTGCAAAAACTAAAAACACGATGCAGACAGTGTATATAGCAAATCCAACATTACACATTGAGCATCTCGTTTAGTTATGTTCCGTAACGTTTGGTGCGTGTTTTGTCAACGTCTGAAAAACCTGGAGCGCCATCTAGTGTTTAAATCAGTGAAATGCATTTAGGATGTTTTTTTTTTGTCGGCTACTAAAACAGTTGCTAGCTGTTGCAACAGTACTCAAATTTAACTTTGTACTGTTTTGTCATTCAAAAATCACAAACCTCATTGTGTTTGAGGACAGTACTGAACCATAAGCATCATGGAAACCAAGGAACATGGGGAAAGAGTCAATAACAGTTAATAAATAGTTAATAAAGCCCAACAAGACACAGCTGCTCATTCAAACTGATAAGCCAGTGAAGAAGACAATTAATGAGTCAAAATTCACATCTTAAATAAACTAATTAAATTTCTGTCTTTTGATTTTGATCCATATTGTTTCCATTTACATATAGAGGGTGTACTAGTTCCAGTTACTAGTTCCAGTTACTTAGATCCAATTAATAAATCATTAAACAGGCCTGTCAGTAACATGAGACATATGGGCAAAGGGGTCTGCTTCTACATTAAGTTTGACAAATATCTTAATAACTAAAAGTATCAAATTTCACCTGGACTAATCATTGCAGAGTTCCTCTGTTTTTCTTTTCTACATATAATTATTTTCCACTTGGTAGTAACAACCATTATCAAGCATTTGTGATGGTAAAAACATGCAGTAGGGCTTACTCTTGGATTTGAAGTCAACTTTAACGAGACCACCCCTATTTTTTATTTATTTATTGTTTTTTAGCCATTTGGAAAGGCTTTAGATCATTGCCTTGCTGAATAATACAAGTGTACAATTGCTTAAGGCCACCATCTGGTGGCTGGGGATGTTTTTAGCTGGATATATTTGGCACAACTTTTTATTTCACGATTAAAAACTTTTATTTATAGAAAATTTTCCCCAATAACAAATGAATTAAAATTTATTTTCAAATGTAGATTTGTTTCCAAAATTTTCTCCATACATAACAAATTGATTTAAATTAATTTGTTATGAATTAGGATCAATAACAAATGGATCTAAATTTGAAAACAGGTTTTTATATTTAGTTATTCTTGTCTGATTATTTTTTTTATGATCTGAATCATTTAATAGTAACAAAAAATAAACATAAAAGAAATCTTTAACACCTTATCTAAGCACAGTAGTGTGCAGAAATTAAAAAAATATCCTTTTGAGTCACAAAATTGCATAAATGTGGCAACTTTGGACTTTCCGAGGCGTAAGCAAACACATTATAGGCGTGCCACCCACTGTTATAAATCACATCATTTCTGTACTTAAATACAGAAGACAATTGTTAAATACAGAAAATGCTATCTAGAAATCATTTTTACACCTTTGTTTTGGCGCCCGTCTAACGTAGCGCCCACATCCGTCGCGCCACTGCATAAATGACTAAAATTAGTACAAGGAAGCGGCTAAATGAGACAAGTGAAACAAAAAAAAGACCACGTTTGTTTCGCAAGACACAGGCTCTATATGTTTCGTTGCTTTGTTTCCTTTGTTTTGCTCAAATATCCAATCGCGTCTAATCCATCACCTTTTGCTTAGAGATTCGTTTTTGATTAGAGCTGCTGTTACTGCAGTGGATGCAATCCGCCACCCAGTCCATTTCTCCCACCACAGTGTTTCGCTCTGCGGTGCTGATGGGCTCGTTGTGGACCACCCCTCACTGCGGTGCTATAGTGAAGCATAAATATATCCCCCTCCTCCTCCTTCTACTTTTCCTCCTCCTCCTCCTCCTCTTCCTCCTCCTCCTCCTCCTTTGGTTGAGCCCGCAACATCCTGACCGGCCTTGGCTGGTGATCGCAGGGAGCGCCAAGCCCGCACAGGGACGGATGAATTAGTGAACCTGCAGTGGCCGCCATTCGCTTCATTTTTCATTTCTTCTCTTTTTTGGAGAGTCGTGAAGCAACACTGATTGTTCAAAAGCGGACACAAGGTTGGTAAGATTTTTTTATTTTTATTTGTTTATTGTTAGATGATTTGTTACAAGGAATTGAATTGAGATCCCAAATAATCCCAGTCTGTTGGCGCATGCGTCTTTATTTGTCGTGCAGTGAAACAAAAACAAAAACAAAACAAAAAAAAAACAAAAAGAAAGAAAGAAAAACCTTCATTTGTATGCAGAGCACTTTGTTGGGGTCCTGCACAGCCATGGTTACATATTGGCACGGGCACGTCGGAGTTTTTAGCTCAACTCCTTTTAGAGTAGAGTGCGCTTAATGAACTTGATGAACGCGCAGGCGGGGCGCAAGTGGCGCTATCCTCCTCTGGAGAAAAAAAAAAAAAAAGTAGCCTTCTTCAGTTTTCTAACTCCCGATGCACCATTCTTGGTTATTCCAGTCAGAGCTAATTATTCTGTGAAGTGAGTCCCCATGCAGCGGGGCTCAGATCACATAGCACTGCAGCTGCCCTGCTGCACAGCAGAGCGACTGAGAGCTAAAATAGGAAGGAGAGGTAGGGTTGCGCAGCTGACGGTGCTGATTCCAAGGAGCCAGACCTCTTTCAGTCCCATTTAAGTCTACAGTCTCTCAATCGTAAAGGGTTATTAGTAAAGTGGCACTTGGTATTTTTGTATTTCAGTTCAGCTTGCGTGGGCTGAAAAATAAATGAACAGCTTTTTCATTGGTTGTCAATGGAGTCAGTTCCTCTCCCAAATCCTTTGGGAACTTTCTCTCTTTAGAAATGATATGTGTTGGTTCGACCTCAGTAACCACGGTGGGTCATTGTAACTACTTCTCAACACTTTTAGGCCTCCAGCGCACAGATTCGCCATGGGGATCAAGGCTGCTCTCCCCAGATATGAGCTGTATCTCTACTGTGCTGTGCTCGCAGGGGCTCTGATATGGGCTGGCAGTTGGATATTTGAAGCCTCCAGTGGTGAGTGCGTAACCCCTCCAGAGGGGATTGAAAAACACTCAAAAACACACGCAAACACACACACAAAAAACACAGGAATCTTAGAGGGCTGTTGTACCCCCATAAATGTATCTCCCTAATTAGATTGTTCAATGTTTTGTCAAGTTACAGCAAACTTCAAGGGATTATACTGGGATTTTTTTTGTGTGTGATAACTTGACACTTAAGTCTGGACTTTGACTTGGCCATTAAATCACTTGCTTTGATCTAAGCTACTCTGTTGTCGCCATTCATGTATAAAGGGGTGATACTGTATATTTTCTATGCAGATAATACCATTTTGTACCACAATCAAGTAATTATGTTACATTTAGTTGTTATAATAATGCTGCATATATCAAACATGACTTAAAATACATTTCCCTTAGCAATTTAACGCCTTGAAATTGAGTCTCTGTCTCTTTAAGAAGCTTCTTCTCTTTCAGCCACCTTCATGAAGTCATCACAATTACATTCCTCTGTTAACCCGCTAACAATGTTTTTACCAGTGTTGCACCAGTGGCTTTGTTTTCACAGTCGTTTTTTTCTTGCTACTCTACCACAAAGGCCACATTTTTGCAGTTTTTTTTTTTTGACTGATAGTTGTCCTATCAACAAATGGATCTCTGCAGCTCCTCCAGAGTTACCATGGTTTTATGGGTTATTTCTCTCCTTTGCCGTTTCTTTGCCGTTTTGTCTCTAACAGTGTTTCAAGAGATCTCCAAAGCTCGGGATATTACACCCTTACGCCGGCACATGTACGGATCGTTTAATAACCAAGGCAATATCTTAAGATAATTTAGTTGCAATTGATTTTTTTAAATGGGTAACAGCAAAAGACGGCTGAATACAGATGCACGCCCCATTTTTTTATTTAGATTAGTTGTAAAAAAAAAAAAAATCACTTCCGTTCCATGTCATACTTATGTACTAGCTTGTGTTGTTCTTTCTCAAAATGTGTTCAGTAAATTACATTAAAGTTTCTTGTTCCAAGGTGACAAAATGTGGAACAGCTTAATGGAGGTGAATACCTTTTTTTTAAGGCTCTGTATATGTATATGGGTAATTTTCTAGAAAGCGGCCCAGCAAGCTTGCTCTCTGGTGAAAAACATCATTTAAATAAATTCAACTGAAAAACTTACAAAAGTGGGATTTCTTTTAAAATCAAATTGCTTTCAAAACCTGGGTCTTCATCTATCACCTTTCCCAATTTAATCCAAAAGTAGACCAAAGTTCACACAATAGATTGAAATGAGGCCATTTTACCCACAGGAACTGCTGCTGCATGCTCTTATTACCGTGATGACAATTTAGAGACGGTCATCCCTTTTTTTTTAAAACAGGGATAACTGAGGATTTTTCAATGTTTAATGTGCAGATAATCCGGCTCTTACATGCTAGAAGTCCCTTTACGGCCCTCCTGAACACATGGATCTGAATGGACTGAATGTAATCTGGTGGCTGGTACTGTTTGTCACCGTCTGTGCTGTGAGATGACGAGTCCAGGCACCTTCCTGCTGCCAGTCGTCTTTCCCTGCTTTCTATGCTTCACAGTTTACCGCCTGCCTCGTCTCTACAGTCCGTGTCTGCATGCTGCAGCAGCTCTGTATACTGGTAATAAAAGTCTGGCTCTGCTCCCAGAAGTTAGAGGCTTTTTTCCCCCAACCTGCCCTCACATCAATATGTCTTTTTTTTTTCACAGCCATTAGGGTAATCGGGCAAAAGCTACACCAGCGCCAGCCAGTCAGAAACTAAATGTTACAAGTGCTGTTTCTCTTTTTAACTTTACTTTATTTCTGTACATGTTGCAGGGTTTTTTTTCAGCCTTCATAGAAGACTAATCTCCTCCAACAAGATTATTGCACGATTATAGATTCCCGCCTCAAAAATAGAAAGCTCGGCACCGAGTGTGTTATGTAACATTTGATATCATATAGTGGACCGAATGGGTTCTCACATCACTAAATTCACACTGCAGATAGTCCAATAATCAGACCAATGCTTATAGGACGTCTTAGTACCGGCAGGATAATTTTTGCGAAATTATTCAACTCATGTTTCTGCTTGTCTGCCCCTTTCATTCAGATAATGTAAACAGAAAGGCCTTTAAGGAAAGTGTGAAGCCAGGATGGCATTATTTTGGCAGGAAAATGGTGAGTTCTCCTTTCACAGCAAGCACAGATATGAGTGGGTGTTGCAATATCCACCGATGTACCTTTCTTCTTCTTCGCCTCACAGGATGTTGCGGACTTCGAGTGGATGATGTGGTTCTCTACATTCCGCAATCATATCCTTTTTGCGCTCACCGGTCATGTGATCTTTGCCAAGATATTTACCCTCCTCGCTCCAAAGGTGTGTGGGAGTGTGTTGCAGAGCAGAGGCAATGTCGTTGAGACGTCACTTTGGTTTGTCTGCATGTCTATTGTTTGTATGTGGACTGTACAGAATGTATGTGTTGCATATGATTGGTCTTGCGAATGAATTCAGACAATCAGATTTGATTGGGTTTGTGTTGCTCTACATAGCAAGTATTAGGTCAGACGCTTTGAGGGGGTGAATATTTAGACAATCACTTATTTTTTGTTATTGAACTGTCATTATTTTTAGGAATCAATTTTCATTTTGACAAAGTCTTTATTTTTGGACATTTCCTCTCTCAAAAAAGTCAAATATCGTTGAGCATGATTGATCTGCAAAAGCAATAAAAGATGTTTGCTTGTGTGGTTTTGCTTGCTACTGCTATTTTTGAGTTACTTAAAACAAATGATCATGTTTTAAAGATGTCTTTTGTCTTGTTACATGCTTACTATGAAGATCGGTATTGATGGATGTAAGGTAACTCTAATAAACCCGTGAATGTTATAACCCTTGTCATGTCTTTTTTAATTGCTTAAAAAAGGACAGTAGATTTCCTTTTCCTCGCCTTTATCATAATCCCTTTGAGACTGTTTTTTTTTTTTTACTAACATCGCTACGTGTAGTGTGGCATTTAATTAGGAGTGAAGATAAATTGCTTTGAGGCCAAACATCCCTTTAATGCTGGCCTGTTTTTTTTTTTAATTCCCCCCCCCCCTACAGCACAGACCCTTGATCTTTGCCGCGTACGGAGGGCTAGCCGTCCTGGTCACCATGGGCTGGACCTTCATGACTCTGGTTGTGTCCCACTGCATCATACTGTACAGCGTCGCCCTGGTCAAGAAGAAGTGGATGTGCTTTGCTGCAGGTCTGAGCACGCTGGCCTCCATCAAGCTGGAGCCGTATAACTCCTGGCAGGTGAGTGGGCGGTTTCCTCTTTGGCTTCCCAAACACAGATGACTGACTGTGCCAGTTTTACAGAAGAAGGATTAACATACCATTTGTTTACGTAATGCCAAACACAACATTTACTTTGCAGATAGTACTGGGAAAGATTTCAACCTCTTCTTTTCTACACACTTTGCTTCCAAAGAGCTGGACTTCCTTAGAAAACTTTTAATGGTCTTCAAATGGTAAATGGCCTGTACTTGTATAGCGCTTCATTAAGTCCGTAGGACCCCAACGAGCTTCACTGTACAGTCAGTGATTCACACACACATTCACACACTAATGGTGGTGTAGCAAGCAACAACAGCTGTCCTTTAAGAACAGTAATTTAGGTTCTTCTGAGGTGATTTTACTCAAGCTCATTTAAGAAAAATACAAGAACGTCTGGCACCTTGTTTGCAATATGTGAGGCAAAAGGTGGTTGATTCCAGTTTTTGTACAGAACTTCAATTGTTTTCTTTCAACATGTTCATCAAATACCAATAAAATGAGACAATACACTAACATCTCTGCAACCAATATAAAGTTTCTGTGCCTGAAGCTCGGGAATGGCTGACTCCCCCCTGTAGGAGGCCTTGGTGACCGGATCGTTTGACCTGCAAGACATCCTGTTCTATGGAGGCTGTGGCTTCAGCATCATGCGCTGCATGAGCTTTGCCTTGGAGAACTGTGACAGGAAAGAGGGCAACTACACCTTCTCCGACCTCCTGAAATACAACTTCTACCTCCCGTTCTTTTTCTTTGGACCTATTATGACTTTTGACCGTTTTCATGCCCAGGTAAGATCACACATACACCATGTGTGGATCCATTGCCCTTAAGTATTTAGCTACTCCAATCTTTACTTATCAAGTTCAGAGGACTCCAAAGTGCTTCACACTACATTCAGTCGTAGACACAATCACACTCGTCCAAATAGTTAGATTGACATCATAGATAGACAGACAAAATGAGATAAAAAAAATCCAGAAAATCACATTGACTGACTTTTAAAGAATTTATTTGAAAATAAGGATGGAAAATAAGTATTTGGTCACTGACAAACAAGCAAGATTTCTGACTGTCACAGACCTGTAACTTCTTCCTTAAGAGGCTCCTCTGTCCTCCACTCGTTACCTGTATCAATGGCACCTGTTT
>CAEGAE010065737.1:0-33866 GCA_903067095.1 Girardinus metallicus | reverse complement strand
GTAGGCAATTTGGGGTTAAGTGCCTTGCCCAAGGGCACATCGACATGGGGCAGGAGGAAGCTGGAATTGAACCTACAACCTTCTGATCACAAGACCACTACTCTTCCCACAGAGCCACAGTCGCCCCCCGGAGGAAAAGGATTGCAAAAAAAATAAGTGTGCACTCATTAACCAATAATTTGTTCAAGTGTCTCTCATTTGGTTCTAGTTTTGTGGATTTGGACCTTAGACTGAAGATCCCTGCATGAATCTTTAGTCGCCCTGGGCAGTTTTCTCCGAGCAACCATTAGGCAGGAAATCATCTGAAATTCTGCACTGGGATAAAATGCAGAACCGTTTAACATAAAATATGTAACCTATCTATTTAATTCTTATGCAAAAGCATAACACACTTACCGCTCAATTCCCCATTGAATGCACAGCCTACAGTCAATAAAAAACCAAAATAAGGACAACTGGCAGAAAAGTTTTATCATTTTTATTCATTAAATTAAATTTTATTCAAAATGACACAATAATACCTGCTTTAATGTCACACCACACTAAGCTGCCAGCACTGATGATGATTTGCTCACCTCAGAATGCAAGACGCTTGAAACTGAAAGTGACAACTTGAAATACTTTGATTCATTTGGCTAATAATGATTTTATTTAGTAGATCTTTCAATATATAAAAAAATGTATTAAAATTAAGTCTTATGTTGGTGAAACCTACAGAAACCCTGAAAAATATCTTGGCCTTTCAACCAGAGCTGCCTCCTGCAGAGTCATTTCGAGCTAAATGCAGTTATAAGTGTGTTACATCACCTCTGTGTCATTATACAGCTATAACATTTGTAAGCGTCTGTCTCCAAAGGTCACAGAAGGTTAGCCAAGGGATCTGCTACTCTTTAGGTAATCCTAAAAAATCCCCTCTCTGCCCAGCAACACTCAGCCTGGTCACTGATGTCCTGCAACAGGTTGATTAGCTGACCCGCTACCTGTGATTAGCAGCGCTCATATGCATGTAGACCAAGCGACGAATCCTGGGGATATTGAACTCTTAATAAAACACACACACTGGAGCTCAAATGTCACCATCTGTGTCAATACCTCCCTGACCTTTCTCTGTATTTACCCTTGTAGGACATCAGGCCTGGCGCTTGTATGGCAAATGGAAGGCAAACAGAGCGCCGCGCCGCACTGCGTAGGAAGGGGCACCCGCCGCGCTGCGGCAGATAATTGAATCTTTCACATGCAGATACAAGAACCCAACTTGGAACAGATGGGCTTGCTTTTATTTAAAAATAAAAACAAAAGAAATGTTAGCCACTGAAAAGTTACAGATGGCGGCCATTTTTCAACATGGTCGTCAAGGTAAGTTTATTTTTGTTTTCGGTTCCAAATCGTCCGTCGTTGGTCCCACGGACATTACATTTAGTTAAAATGATTGATTTCTCAAGATGGCCATTCTTTTCAAAACAAAAAGAAAAAGTACAAAAACTGTATATTTGTTATAAAGATGGCAGATCAGAAAAATCATCTGCCATCAGAAAAAGAAAATCAATCTTGTCAAGATTTTCCAAAACAAGAAGAAATATCTCAGCAAAATGAACCCACAAATATTTTTGAATTTTACTTAAAACAAGCCAATTAATACAAATAAATTATTTTCTCAACATGTAGAAAAATATTCTTTAAGAAAAAAAGCTACTTTAATATTTAACAGACTGGCTTTATTATTGGACCCGAGCAGCGAAGCGCAGGCGAATTTTATCACTTGTTCTACACAATTATATCAACTGTCACGTAAAATACGTTTTTGCACTAAAATCATCAATTTAATTAATGTGTTTGGTGGAAAATCAAGGATATTTTGAACTATAAAATTTATACGCATCTTCTTTATCTGGCATTTCCGTTTTCAGGTGGACATTTTCCAAAATGGCCGCCGTGTTTGTAATGGAGAATATTTGCTTATGTGCCAAAATCGGCAGTAGTTATGTCCAGTGGTGGGCACAGCTAGGCAAAAAGTTTCAGGAATCCTATTTCCATTAACGCTGAAATGCTAAACGCATAATAAAATTAGCTAATGCTAAGCTAATGCTAACCGTTAAGACGATTGTTACTCAGTCTGTGTCACATCTTCATCTCCATCCAGTTGACGGCTGGTGTGAGACTCAAACAGAAAAGTCCTCAGTTTATGATTTTACACACAATCACTTTAAAGATTGTGTAACATCTTATGGCAACAATTGGTTTAAAAGGCTAAATTTGAAAGTTTTTAGTAATATGCTGTACTATACTATTTGGGTTATTTTTGTTAGAACAAAGTTTACTTCAGAAAACAGGAAGTGTGAATACGTTGGATCTCAGGAAGAGTCAAATCATGAGGCAAACTTCTAATTCGGTTAGAAATAAACCCGAATCCCAGAGAGTGAGACGCTGCAGGTGGACAAAGACAGACAGTATGCAGACCGTCTCCATCACAGCGTGTTATCATTATTTATTTATGTTATTTTTAGACGTACCGTCGCTTTGAGCCACTGTTCTCTTTGTGTTCCTCTCCGTTTGATCAGGTGCACATTCAGAAATAACCCGGCTGGGTTCAGTAAATTATTGTGAAAGTGGTTTTTGTTAAGATTTTACAATAGGTTTTTTATGACCAATCCATATTTACAGAAAGGAACAATAAGCAGATATTTTATTGCATCCAAGCTCTATTAAGCAGAATCTTTATTTTATAAACTTTTTTCTTTTTCTTGTTCTTACTTTGTCACCAAAAATCAAAATCCAGTAAATGCAATTATCTGATTTGGAAGCTGGTTATTTGTTTTAAGTAGCTCCGCACTGCAAAAATGACACAATAAAATTGGCCGCAATCAGTTTGAAATGAACATCCTTGACATGTTTATTCATTAAAAGTCCATTACAATTAAAGCAATCAAGACAAAAACATTCATTTCCTCAGAAAAGACTCAACTATCAGGAGGGAATGGAAAAGCTCAGACAACCAGCTGAAGGTGATAAATGATCTTATCAATATTCAATGCAAATTCACACAAACCTCTTTCACGCATTGTAAATAAATTAGGAAATATACATGCTGATTTTCACCAAAATGTTCTGCACCAGTTATTTAAATCAGCTCAAAATGTATTAGTAACACAAAAATACAGATTACCCTGTTGTTTCATAAGGAGTTGCATAACAATAATCATGTCTGTCTATTTATTATTCATATTTCATGAAAAAAAAAAAAAAATAAAAGTGTTTGTTCCACTGCAGAAATAATCCAGTCGTGATTTAGCTGCGTCTAGATTACAAATGTGCACAAAACTTTGTCAACAGTTCGCTAATGTTGAAAAAACACAATTTCACAATTTCTGTGTTTCCATTAAATAAGAACTGCAACTAAAACAACGTATAAATAAGTTTGTTCACGCGAAAAGTCACCTGCGCCATCATCCTCCAACTACTTCCTGTCTTCTTCTTCTGCCGTTTCTGGCAGTAGCAACATCCTGTTGATGATCATGTGACTCGTGTGATTAAAAGTTATTCCATTGCAGTTTTTCAAAACAAACCAATTTTGTTACAGCCGAAAAACGACGTCATGCTGGTGCCAAAACTTTTTATAGAAAAACGAGTTTTTTCAAAATTGCTATTTTCATTGAGCAAATTTATTTTCAAAATGTCAAATTACAAAAGTATATGGCGAATGGAAACGCAGCTACGGAGACATTTGTGGACATTTTATTCTAAAACCAGCATGCTAACGCTAACCTTTCCTGAAAAAATAGCAATATATCAGTTTCTGACTTAGCTTACTGATTATGTTTACCACAAAATGAAACCTTGAACAATTAAAGTGGATGTATTGTGCAAAATTCACATTTTCACATTACTCTACCCGTTACCTAGCAACCCCAGCCGAGTTCCGCCGTTACCTAGCAACCAGGTAGAGCTTCAGTACCTTTAGTCAGCTGGTTTTAGTGACTGCTGGAAATGACAAGTGTTTTGTTGTTGACTTGCCGTCCTGAAGCTACTTGCTGCATTCTTGTTGGTTGTGCAGAAGGCTCCACTAATGCTTTTCAAACATACACGGATGTATAATTGAACATCTTTTTGCAGCCATTTTCACGTGTGAGTGTAAACGTCGAGGTAGAGGACGTGGCCAGCAGCAGATCATTAGGATTTGAAGCAACAAAGCGCCCTGAAATAGCTAAAGTTTAATTATCCAAGAATGATTTTTAGCAAAAACTAAAATGGACGTGTTTTGTATAGACCAGAGCCCTACGATAATGATCTTTGTGTGCATTCGCATGCTTTAGTTGGGTGAAATCTTAAACTACTGCACTGGTTGTGTTCCTTCTGAGTGGAAAAAACCCGCAGACTTGCTGTGATTGCTAGCGGAGGTGCTGCGGTTCTCATGCTAAGCGCCTGATCAGTCAGCAGCAGAAGTAAAACTGCCGACATGTGACCTTGTTCCCTTTCAGGACATTCACTGTGTAACCTGCAGGACCTGCGCTTTTGTTACTGAATAACTTTGATTCCTCTACAGACTCAGACGAAGGTCACGGAGACGGATCATTTCTTTCTTTCCTGTTGACGAATTTAGAAAGTGTAATTATTACTTTTATGACAGATTAAAGCTTTGATTACAAAGTAAATTATAGAGACGCTTGATTTAATTTGGGATTTTAACCTGAGACGTTCTTTTGCCAAAGTATTTCTTTGCTATGACTATTTTTGTGTTTCACTGTTTAATCCTCTAAGACTTCAAAGCTCCTTTGATTCACTGTGAGTCAAACCTGCAACACATTACGACAAATGTACAGCATCTGGGTCAAAACAACAAAACCATGAGAATGAGGTGATAATATTAAGGGAATAAATTCACAATATTCTGAGAATAAAATTTAAATATTAAGAGAATAAAGTTGAAATCCTGACAAGTCAATATTTTTGATAAATTCATAATATTACTGGAATTCAATAGGAATAATATGAGAATAGAGACATGATATTATGACTTCATTCTGTTAACTTGGTTGTTTTTACTTTCTTAGCTCTGTGGTACAGTTAGAACGTTTCACTGAAACAAAATAAACAGCACTAGTTGTTTTATTTGTCAGTAAACGGCCACCATCAAGCCCTTAAGTCTGTGAAACCACTGGACCGTAAAACTAACAGCAAAAACATCCCAGATGCTTTTCAGATTCCTCTTGTTTTGGAGCCATGTAAAAAATAAATAAAACAAGAGAGTTTTACTGCAAAACTTTTTAGTGTTAATCCATTTGACTCCACGCTGTTCCTCTGCTGCTACCCCAGGCCTCCATTACAAAGAGTTTGATTGGAAACAGCGAATGAAATAACAAGATTAAGTGTTTCCAGCGGTTCAACATATTTTAAGAGAACAAAAACTATTGTGCTGGCTGCTGCTTCGTCTTTCTATGTGGTGTCATTAAGATAGTGAAGATTAAAGCTGTGTGGGATTAATGGACACCCTCTGCTGCAGAGCAGAGCTGGTCCGGCTGCACAGGATCACAGGTAATGAAGAAGCAGCTTGAAATATGACTTCACGCAGGGCCGGGCTGATAAATTAGGAGAGCAGGAGTGGTCACCGCTGGCACATCGCCCCTGATGAAACGACTCAAACACCGACTCCCTGACCCACATAGAACCAGAACCTCCCTCTGCACAGAGACATGCTGCTCACGAAAATACTTCAGTCTCACTCAGGTTTGGTAACACCAGTCTGAACCGGGAGTGAGCCGCGCCATCTTGGTAGGCAAGCGCAGCACAAAGCTTAGCGGACCCATGGCTTCCAGACCAACAAAAAGAAAATATGCGAACCCTCTCAACCAATGTGCGAGAAAATGGCTGCTGTCGGGATCGACCCGCATCGGACGGAGAAGGAAAACATGTCAGAGGGTGTTGACAAGCTGCCTCTAACCTCAGACTGCGAACATGAAGAGTTCCAACAACATGGAGGAGCTTCACAACGCAAACAACATTTAAACAGTTTTGTAAAGGACGAACAAACTCTTTGAATACATAAGGTTCTGGTGACTGGCAGAGTGAGAGCATGTAGTAACACACATGCAGGAATTTAGACATTTTCTAGAAAAAACAGGCATTTCTGAATTCAAAAAGGCAAAAAATTTGCTAGAAAAAAATCTAAATTGGAGATCAATATAAAATTTTCCTGAAGGAATTATATTTCAAAATTTGAAAAATTTGTTTCTGAAAGCTCAAATTTTTAGATTAACTTGAGAAATTTTCTATGAAAATAATTACATTTGAGTTTAAACGTTGAAATTTGCAAGAAATAATCAGAAATCTTTAATCTAAGAAATTGTCTAGTAAAAACTTTGAAGTTAGCAGGAAGTTTGCTAGAAAAAACTCCAAAATTTTGAGATTAAGCTCAGAAATTTTCTAGAAAAAAAAAAAAAAAAAAGACATTTATGAGTTTGAAAAGTCAAAAATTTTGAGACTAACATCAAATGTTCCAGAAAAATCTTTGGTAATTTCTAATTAGCAAATTAATTCTAATTTCCTACTTTTGAAAAAATGTCAGTTTCGAAATGAGAAAACTTCTGAAAGTCAGAAACTTCAAATGTTTTCTAGAAAATTTCTGAGATTTTTGGCAGGAATTTGCTCCTCTTTTTTAAACAATTCTATCTATAATGGCCCTAGAATCCCGTCGTAATATTTTACTTTATTTTTGCAAATGTTTTATTTTTCTTCATTTTAAAAACAGAACAGTAGAAATGTGAAGATTTAAGACGAACACCAAGCTTCTATTTATTTATCATAAAATTATGATTAAACCCAGGCCTAAATTTCCTCCAAATTAAATCATGTACTACTTTGAATTTGTATTTTGTAAAATTCCCCTAAAATATTTTGAAGTTTATGGTTGAAATGTAAAAAATGTGTAAAGGTTCAATTAATATGAATACTTTTGCAGCAGTAAAAGCCAAGTGTCTGTTTTAATAACTTGCAAAAGAGGGAAACTGGAACATTAACTCTTCGTTTTTAGCATTAAACAATAAAACCCTTTCCTCAGAAGAAAGCATATTTTATTATTTTCCGTTAAATGATGGATGCCTCCAGTGCGGCTCTGAACGTCCCGCTGTGAGCTCAAGTATTTCCAGGAAAATGTAAAAATGTCCTGATTACTGAATCTGTTTGACTAAACAATCAGGGTTTATTTTTATCGTACATAAAATATCACAAGGAGCTGCAGTTCTTTGTGTACTTCTAGCCCTAGAAAAGTAAATGCAAACGACTCTCGTTACACCCAGTATGAAATGATTGTACCATTTTTAAACCTAAATGAAGGAAACTCTTCAACACCAAACTGTCTGGACTCCAGAATGTAAATGAACTAAACGTTACATGATCCTGTCTGGACGTCTCTTTGATAAATATATTGTTTCATTAAAACCCCGAAATGACCATCGAGTAAATAGTTTTGACCCGATCCGACCCGAATTTCTGGTCCAGGTTATAAATCTGAACTTAATCTGGTCAATTGCTGATTTCAGTTTTGAATTTTTGATTCATCTGGAGGAAATTTAGATCTAAATAAATATTGTTTACTGTAATAAATCGTAACATCCTGTCAGTGGAGTGTTGCAACGTTACAAATGAGCGTTTTCCTTCTTTGTTGTCATTTTTTTGCGTATTTATTGCTTGCTTTGTGTTTAAATATTTCTCTCTACGACTGACTGATGCTTTGCTGCTTATGGTAAATATTGAGAGATTTTTCCTTTTCTTCAAAACTTTTGTCAACATGCTACATGTTCATTTTAAACCACTAATGAACAGAATAAATAATTGTGAAATAAATTCTCTCCTGGATAAGAGATCGTAGAGTTCAAAGGTCACGTGGTGACACAAAAATGTAAGGTTGTTTGATCGTGTGGATGCTAAAGGACAGGGGCCCGAGTGAGGAGCCCTGAGGAACCCAAAAACATTTTGTTTTTTTAGTTTGTTTTTTAATCTAAATTAATACAGAGTTACCTAAAGGTTATCAACTTTGCATAGAAAATGAAACGCCAACAGGTGAATATATATATTAGAGATATTGATCCACATATTTGGAGAGTATTGATGATTTTGGTGATGGCGCTCATCAAAATGTAAAGTTTGTCTTTAGATGTTTTTATGATGGAAGGAACTCTGAACTGCTTTACATGTGAAATGTGTCACACAAATAAACCTGGTTGATTGATTGATTGATTGATTGATTTCGTCTTTTCTGTTTGTTGTTACTGACAGATTCTGCACTGCAAAAACAGAAAATCTTACCAAGTGATTTTGGTAACTTTTTAGCAATATTTAGGAGCTTGTTTAACTCAATAATTCCTTAATATTCATGAAAAACTACGTGTTTTATTGGTAGATAAATTAACTTACAACTTGGGGAAATTTTCTTGTTTTAAGTGAAATAATCTGTCAGTGGAACTAGAACATTTTTTTTCATCAATATTAGAGAATTATTTTCTTAAAACAAACTCCTATTTCTTGCTGAAAAGTTCCTTGTAAGTCAGTTTTGTCGTATTTCAAGTACTAAGATTTTTTTCACTAAATTGGACCAAAAAGTACTTTGTGTTTTTGCAGTGTATGTCGTGCTTGTGAACCAGAACCAGCATTTAGTGGCTACATGCTCCATTACCTGTGAAGGACTCTTCATAATGGCTCTTCTCATGCTGAGTGTGGTGCAGAGCTTCTTCCACGGAGGAAAACTTTGCTGTTCTGGATGAAAACGAAACGTGAGTGAGTGTGAGCAAAAACAGCAAAGCAGCAGGCGAGATGCAGCTTCTGCTTTGGCTTCATTTCCATTCATAGCCGGATGATTTCAGGGAAACATGGAGTTTATGCAGCTTCCAAAAGCTTGTTTTTAAATTCAGATTACACACACTGGATCTTTGAATGTGGAAAACCCAAAAGAGAATATTTATTTTTTGGTATTAAATATGCAAACAGATGTTGATGTCAGTAGCAAATATCAATATTTTCTCGTTCCGTCTGCTCCATTTGTGTCGTCTTTAGCAAAGCATATTCAACAGCTGGCTTTTACTGTTCTGACTGTTATTCTTTTGATTCTTTTTGTCGTTGCTGCACAAAACAACCTCGACGTGACAAAAACACTGAGATGTAAAACGCCTAAAGCACCAAATCGATGCAGAAAGTAAAGATTTCAGAGTCGGTTTCAATCCAGTCAAACAGAAACATCATCAATATGAGCATCCAGTCCAATTAGCATGAAAGCAGAGGCAGCGTTACAGTCAGGGTAACAGTGTGAATGTCAGCGCCACAACAAATCAGGAGTTTATTGTGTGTAAAACTGTAAAGTAGCTCATCATTGTAAAGCTCGTACGGCAAGCTGTCACTGTCAATCATCCCTTACAAACATCCGGGAGCTTCGTTTCCACCAGTCGTTGTGCCGAACGCGCGCTTGCAAAATTAAAAGAGCACATGAATATGTAATTAGACGCATCTTCAACTTACTGGTTTTATGGGCAATAAAACCAACATGCAGCAGCAGCAACAAGGAGGATTTTACACATTTAACTTCAGAAATGATTATTAAAGTAACTTGAATAAAACTGTAATGAAGGAAGAAATGATTTGTCCTCTGGTTCTGAATCACTGTCCTATTTTTTACTTTTTGACGAGGTTCATTATGTTTTTTGCTTTAAAAATCCTGGCATTTATTAAAAAAGACACACAACCACAGACCCTCCACTGGACTTTATAAAAATGAGGTTTTTCTCCACATATTCATGCTTTGCTTCACAGCAGGTCCATTTATTGTGTGTTTGTAGCCGTTTCCTCACCTATAATAATAATAATAATAATAATAAAAAGTCAATAGTAATTTTGTTAAAGATACACCCTATATTGGTTACATGAATTCAGCTTGTATTTTGTACTTTCCAGTGATTTTATAACTGTGTATTATTTATGCACATGTTTGTTTGTTGCTGGTTTCTCAGGTTTTCTTTTCTCTCTTTCTGCAGACTTAAAAAACTTTTTACCAACTTTCTCCTTTTCTTTTTCCCTGATTTGTCCAAAACATTTTCTATTAAAGGTTCATTTATATTTTATAGCATATACATGTAAGATGATGAAATTATTATCCTGATTCTTTCAAATTATTTCAAGTCTTGTCTTTTTGCTGCTAACTCCTCCACTGCTCAGCCCTGAAACAATTGTTTTCAATCATTTGTATGAAAATTAAAATATTACTGTATTCTCTATCCACGCCCTCGTTGTTCATAACATCTCTGCTGCTGCCAGGCGCTCTTCACGTTTAACCCTTACAATGTCAATCTGATATTGAGTTTTATGAATCTGGAAACATGTTCGTCTAAAATGAGGGAAAAACTGATGAATGAGTTTAAAACATGAGTATATTTCTGTGCGTTTCTCTGAAACACTTTTCTGCAGGTGTTACCGGTGATTAAGACCTGAAAACTCTCCAAACACTTCAAATCATAACGGATTAAAGGCAGAAAACCTTGTATTGTTCAGCTGCAGGCTGGATAATAACAGAAAATGATCAAGTTTAGCTTTAATCAGCTCTGAAATGGCAAAAAAAGAAAAAAAACTCATTGCAAAAATGTTTCTTTTTTGATGGGCAGTAAAAGTTAACTAGCTGGATTTTAGCGCCTAGTTAGCGGTAGCCTCAACTGCCTCGAGTCACAGGATGCAATGAAGATGACTGCGTACAATTTGGCCACACAAAGAAATAAATAGATTATTTGTCTTAAATTTTGCCATGATAAAATTTAAGACCTGTGACTCGCGTATCAAAGACCGACTTACTTTTTAAAAATGAATATAAGACATTTTAAGGCCATATTTTAGACCTTATTTCAGAAGCATGGATGTAAGACATTTTAGAAACATGAAACAGTCTGAAGTTCATTCAAGACTTTTTAAGGTCTTATTTTAGAAACATTAATTTAAGACTTTTTAAGGACGACCTTGAAAACGTTCTGAGATGTGAGCAGTCTGAAGCTACTTTGTTAAAAGCCAACAGAGTGACTTTGATTACCAAAAAACAAACAGCTAATGAGATGAAACGTCTTCAAACTGAGCTATGAAAGAGACACAAACCACCTTACGTCACATTTAACCTCTGCTCTTCTTTGTAATTGTGTTCAGATTAAACTTCAGATAAAAAAGTCTCCACATTTTGAGTCATGTAATGTTTTCTTTAAACATTAATATGCATGATCACATGATTCCAGAAAAGGTCGTGTGTCAGAGCTCATCTAACCTCCATGTGTTTATGCGCTCTGCCTTCGTTCCAGCCTTTGTCTGCGTTGCTGCTGTCGGATCCCGGCGCCCTTCACGCCTGAGAAGAGAAAAAGCACATGTTAAGTCACAGCGATCATGTAGTGGAGTGCAACTCGCTCCTCTGAGTTCTTTCTGCCTCTATTTTAAATGATGTTAATGCAAATCAAGTGGGAGTGGAGGACTAAGTGCACAAGTGTGAGATGAATATCAATCGCTCCCTTTTAACATAAAACCTTCTCTTCTGTTTCCCCCAGTACGGCGATGTCGTCTGCACCCAGTGAACCAGCAAACGTGAGAATAAAGAGACCAGGTCCAGGTTAGGATCTGAATCGGTTTGAAGGTTCTGCTAGAGTTAATCTGTCAAATTCAAATTAGTCTTAATAAGGCTGAAACAATGCATCCATAAAGTTAGACTAAGTGATCTGCGAACAGTTTAAAGCTACCAGAGAAAACTACTTTGGTTTGTAGAGAGTCGCTGGAGAACATTTTGCTGAGTTTGCGCCTCAGAATCAGACCTTTGTTCCACTCGACTCCCTCTGCAGCTGATGGATGGGTATGAATGGCTCCAAAGAGAGCTGTCCCTCTTAAATGCTTAATTCCACTTCTAATTCTAAATACACTGAGGTGATGTGTTATATTGCTTCCACTCCGGTATGAACAGAGGTTGATGCTTTCTTTAATATGAATCGTCCAGTGAAATCTCCAGGGCTCACCAAGCTGGAGGTGCTTTGAGACTTTTTACCTATTTACTGTCCACATGACCCCTCCAGTCTTTCTTAAACTACTGCTCAGCACTTCTGGAGGATAACTAGCTTACAGTGGACCCAGAAAGTATTCGCAACACTTCAGTTTTTACACATTTTCTTACCTGCAAGTTTCCCCAACTCAAATTTAAGACTTTTTAAGCCCTTTTTTAAAGACCATTACAAATTAATTTTAAGACTCGGATCGTGATAGAAGAGTAAAAACTACAGATAGACAAAGACGAAATGTGTAGGTTGGTGTTTCAGGGATTCTGCAGGTTACACCAACTCAAATTTAAGACTTTTTAAGACCATTATGGTTGAAATTTTAGACCCGTATCACAACAGAAATGTGCAGATGATTGAAAGCAATTGCACCAGATGGTAACAGCCAAGTTAATGTTTCAGGGATTCTGCAAGTTTCACCAACTCAAATTTAAGACTTTTAAAGACCATTACAAAATAAATTTAAGACCTACATCGCAATAAAAATGTACAAACTACAAATAGACGACTGACTGGAATTGCGTAGAACGATAATGTCTCAGGGATGATCCAGTTTTCACAAACTTAAATTTTTAAGACTATTGCAAATTAAATTTAAGACCTGCATCATGATAGCAATGATACAGGTCTATCATGATAGACCTGATGCATTGTTTCAGCCTTATTAAGACTAATTTGAATTTGACAGATTAACTCTAGCAGAACCTTCAATCCTTGAAATGGATTCTTCAGAATCCATTTCAGGGATTCTGAAGATTACACCACCTCCAATTCAAGACTATTTTTAAGACCAGTACAAAAAAAATTTAAGACCTGTATCACAACAGAAATGTGGAATTTACAAAGTTATACCGTGTCAGGTTGTGGTACGTTACTTTTTCAGAAATCAGCGTCTCTCATTATTGGGAAATTGCAAAAAAAAAAAAATCATATGGTTTGGCAAAAGAAGTCAAACGTCATCCACCCAAATGCCAATAAAAGCTAACTGGCCATATTAGCACTTACCGATACCCGCAACTGCCTTGCATCAACCAGTGAACGCAGACTTAAATTTAAGACTTTTTAATACCTGTATCATGACAGAAATGTCCAGCCAACTGGCGACAAATCTGCTCTTACCCATAATGGACATATATAAGCTAGCTGTCTTCAGCATATTAACAGCTAGTTACTGGTAGGCACAACCACCTTAAGTCACAAAATGCAGTGGAAGGAGACTCAAAGTTTTGCATATAACAGAAAAGTCTCGCAAGAACAAAGTAAGCTACATAGAATATAGAAGATTAAATAGTCCTGCCACAACAAAATTAAAATTTTAAGACATTTTAAGGCCTTAATTTTAGATACACAAATTAAAGATTTTTTAAGGATGCACAAACACTCTGGTTATGTTACAGCTTTATTCCAAATACACGAGTCAATTTTCAGAGAAAACTTTCCTCCCAAACAAGGAGAACGCATCGTTTTAAAATATAAATACTATATTAAATACCTAAATTGTGATGATGATAAACATAATGACATTCATGTCTTTTATTAAAATTGCTTGTAATCAACATTCATCATGAAATGTTTATTTATGACCAAACTCTTCAAACCATAAATATGTCCAACTCCACCTTAATGTGATGTAAATACAAGAAAATGCAGCAAATGTTGATAGTAAGAGAAGTCTCAGGGGGAAAAAGGGTCATAAATGCAGCTTCTCTTCTCTGCAAAGTCTCTAGTATTGGTTAAATTATCTGTTCTCTTACTTAGAGTGAGATAATCAGATTCTTTTCTAAATGTCTGCTGCTGATTTAATTGCTTCTGTTGCTTGTTTGAAGCACAGACCAGTGGAGGAACTCAATATTTCCCTCCAGATGATGGAAATACAGCAGAATGTCGTTAATACTTAATATTATTGAGTATGGAGTTCATCAACCAGACCAGGTGGTTGCAGCATTTTCCTGCTGAATCTGTAGTTCGCATCGTGTTTCACCGTTTCCTGTCAGCCACCACTGAATATTGATAATTATCAGACAAAATGATGATGATCCTTGTGATGATTGAGACAGTTTCACTGTAAAAACTCTCTCTCTCTCTCATCGGTTGCGTTTCCATTGGAAAATAATTTAACTTAATGGAAAAATGCCAATTTAAAAACAATTTTTTATAAAATGTTTTGGTGCTTGGATGAGGTAGTTTATTTTGCGAAAACTGAAACAGACACACTTTCCGCAACACGAATCATAATGTCAACAACCGGATGTTACTGCTGGCAGAAACCATGAAGAAGAAGAAGACAGGAAGTAGCAGAGGATGATGGAGTGGAAAAATATTTAAGAGCTTGTCGCATGAACAATCGTTCTCATTTCTTGTTCAATGGAAACATACTAACTAGAAACAACCAATCAGAGCGAGGAGGCGGGTCTTGGCGCTCTCAATCAGCATCTCATGCTCCCTGCAGCTACTATAGCTTGTCGTGAATGCTATGGCTAGTTAGCATCGCCACCTATGACCGTTTTCCTGAAATGGAAAGTTGATTCTCCACCATTAGCACATTTAGCAGTGAGTACATGAGGATGACTGACCGCGCTAAGACCCGCCTCCTGGCTCTGATTGGTTGTTTTTCTATAATAGCTCAAGGAAGAAGAGGAGATCAATCTTTCCACAGATTATCTGTCTCAAATTAAACTGTCACGACATGGCAACAATTTTAACAAATTCCATAACAGTTGCACTTTTAAATATTTACGTTCCAGCATCTTGCTAATTCATCTTAAAGAGTGTTGTGGTTTGGACAGCGCTCGTGTCGATCGCCGCCACGGCGCAGTCAGAGCGAAAGGAAATGTAAGTTCTGGCTCGGTTTTAGAGCAAGCCATGCATGAAATAGAAAGCACTTTCCAGTCAGAAACAGCAGCGCGATCCATGAAATTGATGTCTGTGTTAACTTGGCTCTCACAACCGCATGATCTGTGGTGTGTAATTAAACTTCAGCTAACAAGTCATGTCACTAATTATACATGATAGTGGACAGGCTGTGCTGTCGTTTTGCACTGCAACTTGTTGCTGATTTTAAAGAAATCCACATTTCCTGAACATAAAAAAGGTATTCTCATTTCAGATGTGCCATCATTCTAGAGATCAATAACTACAGGAAACTGCAAAATAAGCACTAAAGCCGTTTCCAGAGTTACAGACAAATCTATAAGTGGTGTTGATCAAATCAAACGCAGTGAAAGGAGAGAGAGAGAAAGCTGAAAACAATCAAACACAAACTTCCCCCGGGATCAATTAGCCGTCACATATTCCAGCCGAGTCGCAGCACAAAAAGCAGAAAAGAAAAAAAAAAAACGCCAGACAAGACTTCAGTAGTCGGGATAATTAAGGTCATTGTGTCGTCAAGCAGTTCGCAGTCGGGTAAAGTAAGTGGAAGGAAAGTAAGGAGCAGTTATCCACTTCAGATAGGAAAAGTTGCAGAATCGTCTGAAGAGCAGAACAAAGTGCAGGTGAAACGTGTCTGTGTGACGGCGACTGTAGGTAGAAAAAGAAAAAGAGTAAAATTCTGACAAAAATAACATTTTAATTTCTGACTTTGAAAGGTCAAAAATTTGGTTGAAAACACTCAGAAATTTTTACATAAATATCGGAAATTTTTGAGAAAAAAAAAATTTTTTTTACTTTTCAAGCTCAGAAAATTAAAAAATTTTGTGTATGAAATTAATTCCCACCTTTACCTCAACCTATGTGTTAAGGTCGTAAAAATGGAATTTTGCAGATATTTTTATTTCTTGTTAAATTACTTTTAATTAATTTTATTAAATTTAGAGAAATGAATCTTTGATTTGTCTAACAGATTTTAAAAAAATAATTTATTTGACTGAAAGAAATGTATCAATTTAATGTATGGATAAAACATTTTTTTACTAATTGAATTCATTAAATGCAGCCACACAGATACACAGCAAATTAACGTAACTAAAAACGTAATTAAGCTAAATAAGCCAATACATTTAAAAATCAATTATTTCAAACGCATTAAATTTTTACAAATGTTATTAAAAAAATTTTTTTTTTATTAAAATCAATCAACTTTTTTTTATTAATTTAATTAAAAATACTTTTTAGCATTTTAATACTAAGCTAGTAAATTTTTATTTACTTAAATTAATTAAACAAATTAATTTTCATTAATTTGATTAACTTAATTAAACAAATAACTGTCAACGGCACAATCACTTTAATCTTTTACTTTTGGCTGTCAGATATTAAAATATTTAAATCTCTACTCCTCCGTTACTGCATTGAATTGGGTTTTTCTGTCGCCCCCTGTTGGAGCGGAGTATAACTGCGTGGTCACGGGCAGCCTGAGTGTTTATGCGATCGTCCCCGGTGACCGCGGCTCGTACCGAATCGTTGACGCGCGTCTGTCGCTCAGCAGCAGAACAGGAAGCAGCCGTCATTGCTTCCTGAAAGCTCCAATCCTGAGACACAAATTTATCCTGAAATCTCGACATCCTATTTCTTCAAAGGTCAATTAGTGTCAAAGTGGGGGAGAAAAAAAAAAAGAGAAATTGAAAGTAACTGAAGAGAGAAAAGCCAGAAGATATTCTCCTCTCTGCCCTCTAAGTGCCTGCAGACAGAAACGAGATGCGGGTTGGATTCAGGCGGATCCATTTTCAGCCTGAGAGCTCGTTCAGGACCGGAGTGTCGCAGGGCGACGGCCGCTGACGTCTCAGGATGAAAACAAAACCTCTGCCACCTTCTGCTGTTCAGCTTCAGGAGTTTGAATCCATGCCGTTCTGCTCACCTCAGCATGCAGCATTTACTTTGATCTTTTTATCAATTCATCAAATAAGTTGATGAATCTGCAAAACACAAACAGAATATTTGTTTCATATAATTCAGTTCAATTCAAAATACTTGATTGATTATTAGTGATCAACGATAAACATTTTATTATGCCTCTATAAGGGGAGCCTTATTGCAAAGTGCTACCAGATTATTGTCATGTTAAACCAACATTAATTCAATCACATCTAACAAATAAAGTTGGAGCTACATTGTATTTTTTTCAGTGTCCTGCTCTCTGCTACAGTGGGTAAATATAAAATATCGGACTTGTTAACTTTAATGTGCATCAACTGACGTTACTTTCAAATAATAAAAATGAAACTCTGCATCTCAAACTCTATGCATCTATATCTATATTAGATTTCTACTCTTAGCAGGTAAAAACAAATCGCCATATTAACACTGATATAACGCCAGCTAATTACACATAGACTCACATAGAGTATCTTTGGAATGATGAAGCATCTGGGGACCCAAATTAAAATCTGCCCAGGGCCTCAAAAAAAGCTTTGGACGCCCCTGAAAGTCCCCAGTTTGTGGGCGGATTTTTTTCATTTTAAATAAGCAAGCGGATGCAGAGTGACTTCAGTTTATATTTTTGTCTCTAAATGCATTTCACGCTCAGGATTTGTGATTGTTTGGTTATTTCTGCACACTGATTATATTCCAGCATGTTTTATCACACAAATAAACACACACACACACACACACACACGCAAACGCATGGCCTGGATTCCTGCATGCACACCCTCATGCAAATGCAGCCATTCTGCAGCGCAGAGGCCTTTTGAAGTGGCGCTAAGACACGAGGATGGGGGAGTTCTCAGAACACGATGCTACACGCCGAATCCCAAATCTGCTCGCCCGGTTTTATGTTTACCGTTCGCTCTAACGGCAGAAGCCAAATCCTTATCTGCAGTTCAACGCGTTGCCAGGAGGATTCAGGCAGAAATCCTCCAGGAGGACGGCGCCACCGTCCAACCATGCGCCGCGTTAAGGAGGCTAAACGAGGTTAGGTTGTGGATAAATAAAAGTTTGACAGATTTCCATGCGTTTCAGTCTCACTGATCACATTTTGATCGTTTTCAGCAATTCTCCTCTAGTCTCTGTTTTAAGATTTTTTGTCAAAATGCTGCTAACCTCCTACAGCTTCTCGAGTTCACAAGAATCATTTTCTCATTTTTAATGACATTAAAGTTGCTGTGTGGAGCTAACTTCACACCTGCATACCTGCTCCCTCTGCTAGCTCATCTGCATAATTCATGCTGGTGAATTATGCCAGTCTTCTGAAGAAACTAAGAGCTGAAAGCAACTCTGAATGCATGAGCAGATTACCCAGCATGCAGTCGTCTTACTGCAGATTTAGCTGCACAGATATCAAACTTTGATTTCAGAGATGGATGTAAGAGGAGAAGCAGTTTTGCTTCAAAATTTCTGCAAGAAGACTTAAGACTGTTGGATGATTTTTTTTTTTCCTTCTTGTCCAGACCAAGATTATTTTAGTTAATTAAAACAAACAAAATAATAAAAACTGAAATTGAGGAAACTTGAAATAAAACCTCTGACATTCAGAGTTTTAGTAAATAGTCTAAGTAATTAGAATACATTCTTTCTTTCTGCAGGTGACATGCACAGTATGCACAGCTGACGAAGCCTGACATTATGCACACTGCTTGCTAACGATGACTAGCATTGGTTTTAGCTGTTAAGTTGTCAACATAACGTGCTAAATCTTAAATTTATGCATGCTATATAAAAGAAAAACGGACACAGCGCTTTGCTTCTAGTTGTCAACACTGTGACAACTAGGTAACGAGCTCAGAAAAAAGTTTTAATTAAAAACAATTGAGGGAGAGGGAAGTACATCAGCTTGTCGTGCTAGCTTGACTTTGATAACCTTTACATGTAGATGTGCTGTGGAATTCTGTGTTTTTCTGATGTTTTTTTTTTGTTTTTTTTTAAAAAAGGCGACATACACATCATCTCTGACAAGGTGTGTAAATTAGCTAATCAACCACCACTGAGTTAGCTTAGCTAGTAGCAGCAGTAGCTGATCTACCACAACGATTACTTCTTAACGATCGCAAAATAAACATCAAGTCTGAAAACATAAAACTGTAACAGACTGAATCCTTGTGTTTTCGGTGTTGAATACTGATATGCTACTGGAGCCAGTCAGTTGCTATGGCAACGAGTCTGCGCGTATTGCAGTCGACACAGGATTGGAGTGGTTTTGAGCTGTTCTTCAGTGGGTTTTCTGTGTTATTTTTACTTTTACTTGAGTAATTTATAAATGGTGAAGTATCGCTGCTCTTACTTGAGTAAAAGTTCTGGATTTTCTACCCACTGAATGAAAAACAAACACGTTTTAACCAAAAATTCACCAGACACAGACAACTGCAGATGTTGCTTAAGTTTCATAAATTTTTAATTGAACAAAACTGATTTGGAAAAATGTTGTTTTTTTGTTTTTTTTTACCTGATTTTGTTATTTTCTGTCACTTATTGTCATTAAAATACCAACATTTCCACTAATTTTTAAACTTTAAATGATTGATAATTTGATCGGTTACTCAGTACTTGAGTAAACTTTTAACAAAATACTTCACTCTTCAGTAACTTCTTGGATGGTTACGTTTCACTTCTACTTGAGTAAAAATATACTGAAGCAGATATAATCTATGTGTACTCTGCCCGCCGCTGATTGTCTTACTGCAGTGTAATGAGCTGCTGTACTCTGGGCCAGCTTTGCTCTTTACTCCAACCTTTGCGGCCACAACAGAAGGAAAAGTTCTGACCATTTACTCCTGGATTTCCTGGGAGAGCAAAGTGCCTCCTCCCACAAAATCTAATAACCTGTGTTCACCCTAAGAAGTAGCACACAGCAGCAGATACAGGACTCAGATATTAGACCAAATAACCGTTCAAGGCCAAACCTGCTGATGCGGGGGGGACGAGGGCACTGAAGCTCTCCTCTGTGAATGTTCAAACGTTTTTCACAGACCGTCTGCTATTTTCTGTTTTCTTCCACTGCTGGGTTTGCACATGTGTAACAGGGTTTTATCAGAACGTTATAAATGTGAAGTTTTCCAAAATTAGATTATTTATTCTTTAAATTTATTTTGTTTAGTCAAAAAGTTGTTTCTCCAGACATTTATTGGTGTATTAAGCTCTGCTAGCGGCTCTTGGCAGTTGGTGGTTACCACAGCAACCACCAACTGTCGGCCCCGCCCCCTTTTTTTGTCTGTTGGCGTTTGAAACTGTGGTTTGTATATGTTGTGCATTTTTAGCTGTTTTATTTTACAAACTGCTCACTGCTCTGTAGTTTGTTTAGGGGTTTTTTGTCATATTTTATTTAACATACAGAGGCAGAAGCGGCTGGACTGACGCTAACTATCGTCTTCTTCTTTTGTTAGAATAAATACAGTGAATCTGTCGTGAACCTGCTGGACCTCAGACGAACATCGAAGGGTTACTTAGACATGCTAACAATAAAACGTACAGTATTCTTGGGAACATAACTGGCTTTTGTCCGTTTTCTGCTGCTGTTTTTGCCTCCACAACACGTTCTCTTCCCCACTTCTTCCTCGTCTCTGGTTATTGCTCTCCGATGCATCGGCCCCGACTTGTTCTCACTGTTTTAGTATCGATCCAAGACTCCCTCTTGGGTGCGGACCTGTCTGAGTCCGATCTGACGGAAGGGAGATTTATTTTTTTTTTCCCCCACTTTCTCTTTGCATTCCTGACAAGATTTTCTTCCAAATGTCATAGCACCCCATATTGAATTTCCTTTACAAAAGCCTTCAGCAATATTCTCCTTTTCAATTAGATGCTGAACGGATGACATTTCCGTCTCTTTCAGCTCCAGTTTCCCAGCGTGGAAAATGTGTTGCGGCTCATTGAAGGTGCGGATGCAGCTGAATGTTCACTGTTGCTCCATACTAACACGTTAATGCAGCTGCATCTGCCTGGAGATCATTTTCTACTTTAAAACAAGCATTTACGCAACACAAACCAAAACATTTCAACACTTAAATTACACTGAAGACTCCTCAATCTCTATGAACATTCAATATTAAACCAGTTCATGTCAATTTTTTAGTGGAAGTATTTTTATCTAATGTTTTGAGGCTTTTTTAGTGAAGTTAAATAAGACAAAAATTCAAAAAGATGTACAGTATTTGGTGTCTTTAAACATATTGGACCAGAACTGTTGAGTAAAACTTCTACTAAAGTATTTATGTACAATCTGGATGTTATTCATTGTACATCCAACACCTAAAAGGAATTTGCACATTTGCTTGTATAAAAAAAAAAAAAAGTTTCTATTGAATTCACTTATTCTCAGTAGCAAGATTTGGCTAAATGTAGCAAACATTTAAAAGAAAGTGACCCAAGTTTAATAAATTAAGAAAGAGATTTTGGAGCAGGAAAGTCGGCTTTTCAGTAAAAGTCTCTGGATTTCTACTTACTTTAAAACCTTGATTATAAAAAAGCTAAAGTTTTGTTAACAGTTTTCATTGAAAGAAATGTATGTTTTAATTTTACAAACACAAATATTCTCCTTCTGCAACAACCAAATGTGCTGGACAGGCAAAATTTGTATCAATTTTGAACTGCGGTTTGTTACTGAACAAAATCAGGCCAAGGGTCACAGAGAGCACCGTTACCCAGAATGCCCTGTGCAGTAGTCCACTTCCTGCTTCTGGAGCGGTCTTTGGTCCGCTTGGCGTTCACATACGTATTCAAACGGAACCAGAGTTCACTTCAACCGAACAGAGACCGAGGTTTGTGGGCTGACATAATTGTTATCTTAGATGTAGATCTACTAAATCATTTATAGATTAGCGCACAACTTGCATCTTTAGTCACATTTCTCATTCAAGAAATGTGAAAAACACGAATATATATAAGAAATGCTTTTCACATGAATACAGAAAGCACTCTGATTTGTGGTAATAATAAGTACAAGACAAAGACAATTTAAAAGCAAATCACTGAATGGAAAATAGCACCGACTGAAGCTTGTAGCTTAGAGATCAGAGTTCAAAGGTGTGTTTAGTGACATGGAGAAGCGGATGAGACGATAATGGCAGAAGAATACTTCTTTTCTTCGTTTTCTTTTTATGTTTTTACAGCTTTCTCGTCTTTTATGTCATTACAAACTAAAAATGCTTAATTTTTAAGAGCTGAAGGGGGTTTGGAGATATCGCATTGTGCTGCTGTGGAGACAAGACGATGGCGTTTGAAACCAAAAACAAAAGTTTTGCATTTAAATGCATAAAATAACTGATGTTTATTAAACGAAGGGATTCTTGGTAACGCAGACGTCAGCTTTGCCTGATGTATGAGGGGATTTATTTCTGAAGATTAGCTTTAAGGAAAAATGGGCACCATCGAAAAATACTTTACAAGGGATTAAATATCAGTTTACTGCCATCATGAGTGAATTTAAATAACCGGATCAACAAAAGATTTGATACGAGTCAATCACTGAATTTAAAACCATCATTTTTCACCATTATACCTTTTTTTTTTTTATCAATCTTATTGATTAGCTTCAAATATTACAGTATTATTTGGGATGTTAGATCATCAGCCGAATAAAAGCTCAGATAGTGCAAACAAAGTCAAGGTGAGGTTTTCAGGTTTAAGCACAATGTACGCAGCAACTTGCAAACTGATATTTGACTTAAACTAATGTGGGGAAAAATGTTCAGCTGCCCCCAGATATGTACATATAAATATCCACTTTTCTCTTCCTGTCACATATCAAAGCAGAACTAAACTTTAAAAGGGATCTATTATGCAAACTGTACATTTTCCACATTATTTACTTTGATTTGGGTTTCTATGCTTCTAAAAACAGTCCAAGTGTTTAAACTTGGACTGTGTTTAAACTTAAGCTAATTTTTTTTAAAAACAGCTAATTTTTAAAAAATTAGCTGTTTTTTTTTAAACAGCTAATTTTAAACAGCTAAAATTAGCTGTTTAAAAAAAAACCTCCGGAATATAAACTTACAAATCAGTAGGCTCTGCGCTGTTACCTAGCAACCCCTGCCGACTTCCACCTGTCACCTAGCAACCTGAAGGGAGCTCCAGCATGGAGGTCAGCTGGTTTTATCGCTCTATGCGCTATACAATGTTTTGTTGTTGGTTTACCATCCAGAAACCACCTCCTGGTTGTACAGGAGGCTCCACTTCTGCTTTTCAAAGATGTACGGTTGTTCAATTGCGCATCTGTTTGCGGTTATTTTCACGTGAGAGTGTAAAATGTTGAGTTGGGGGCGTGGCCAGCAGCTTATTTAAAATGACAAGAATGACAAAGAAGGATTTTGCTCAAAGATATGTAACGAACCAAGTCGCTTTTAACGAGTTAAGTCTCTGTGACGGACGGATCGACCAGGTTTTCTGCAGGATCTGCATTTGATTAAAATGGGGATTGGTACTTTTGGACTGATATGAAAAAGTCAGATGTGGTTTGCATATGGGAAAAAAAAACCCTGCCATTGTGAGTGAACGGATGATTTCTTACAGAGTTTTGCCCTTTTTTCAGATGTTTTACAGGGAAGAGTAAAGGAGAGAGTCACTCTTCCAGCTGGATGGCTGCTACTATGGCTTCTGGTAATAACTGCTAATGAGTTTGCAATTACTTCAGTTGATGCAATTAAAAATTATATGTTAAACCTCTTACAACAATTATAGCATTTAGCATTGGGTGACTTTGGCTAAATTAACGAGGAACAAACAGTGAAAAGGTTAGAGGTAAAAACTATAAATAATGTGTAATGGAGATGGAAGAGCTGACTGCATCGTCTCCCTTAGAGGACAAGAAGGTATCTGTTTGCAGTTTGTGCGTGAAATAATATTTACCATGCAGTGTAGTGTGTTTCATACCCCCAGTGCAAAGCATTAAAGAGGCCACTCCGAAGCCAAAACCCAGCATGATTTGTTTGGATTTTTTGTGCATCCAGTTCATCCAGAAAACCTCGGCTCAGCAACTTTCTTCAGTTTCCGTTCCCCATTTCCATAATTCATGGGACCTGAAAATAAAATCCTGTCTGTTTATGTCCAGTCAAGCTTTATGTGACTCACAAAACTGCAAAACGCACAATCCTTGAGAATGGAGCGTTGGAAAACAACTTTAAAGGACACAACGCTGCTGCTTTACTGTCTGAATACAAACACAAGAAACAAACGTTACTAACTGTCTGGTGAATTTAAATGATCAAGTCAATTCAAATGTAAAAAAAATTGCAATAGTTAAGAACTGTACAAAACGCAAAACAAACTTAAATCACAGATTTAGACATTTAAATCTGTGCAGTGCAGTGTGTTGCTACACTAACGTGATCATATGTCACTAACGTTACGCTTGAATTAACTAAAATAAACAATACAGCACATATTTTTACCTTATGGTATAAAAACCATCAGCATTAAACCACACAGAGCAATAAATAAGAGTTAGCTTTGTGCTAATTAGCTGCTACTGCACCAAATAACCCATGAAAACCACTAGCATTTTCGTTAGCTTAAAGCTAAAATGCCTAAATTCCCATTTCTTAATAGCTTACAGCGTTCAAAATTAACTCACCATGTTGGGAAATGTCTAAAATTCCATCCATCCATTTTCTGTTCACCCTTGTCCTTAGTGGGGTCGGCAGGTGCTGGTGGCAGGAGCCCGGAGAGGCGGGGTTCACCGTGGACAGGTGGCCAGCCCGTCGCAGGGCAACGTTGAAGAATGCGAGTGATAATTGTTTTAATGGATAATTTGGCTTGCTTGCTTCGTCTAACTGCGGTATAAACTACTTCCTTTCCGCCGTTAACTCACTTCCGGTTTTCCGTCACGTTACTAGAACCTCTATAAACTACTGTAGCGACCCCTAGTGGAGCGCGAGGAGTGAAGCCAACATAAATAAACATCGTAACTGGAGATGGGACTTGAAGGGAACCGAATCTTCAAGATCCGTTCACTTCGAAGAGCCGTTCAGATGATCCGTTGTTGAAAGTATTTTTTTTTGTAAAAACAAACCATTTTATCCCAAATACGCCTTTTGTGGTTGGAATTCACAAAAAACTTGAATCATTTGTACTTAATAAAAACAAAAACAATTTTCTTGAACATAAAAATATCCATATACCATCATAAAATATCAAAAATACAAATGTAAAATACCCATGTAGTGTTTTTAAATGTGAGCGTATCAATAGCATTTTAATGCTAGTTGTAATGTACAAACTAAATAAAACAAAAAATTTAACAGTCAATGAAAAAGCTTAAATTGTTTTGGCAAAAACAAAATTTGTCTTTTGCACCATTAAATAAAATAGTTTTGGCAAAGCATTAACAATTAGCTGTTGTAGCTGCATGCGTCTGCCGCTACAACAGGTGACAAAAACAAACAGAAACCAATTAGCAAGAGCTTTCCTGTATTCTATTTATTTACTCATTAAATAAATATAATTTTAAATAAAATAGAATAATAAAAGCTACTGTGGTGTGCAGAGGATGAGAAAAACAGAACAGCTCTCACTGAGACTCGAGTCAAAATAAAGAACCGTTCAAAAGAATCGGATCGTTCGTCAGTTGCAACGAGAGCAATTTGCAAACCAAATTCTCTACAATACACCACATAATCATTCTCAAATATCAATCAATCAAGATTATTTGTACAGAATATTTCAGCAACAAGGCTTTACATCTTACAAACATAAGACTCTTAAAAAGCTGCTGATTGTGAAACCAGTAACATCTGTTGGTCAATGTTCCATTTATTATGGTCCAAAGCAACTCTAAACAAGGCTTGATTTAAAGGAGATCAGCGTTTCGGCAGTTTTGGAGTTTTCTGGAGGTTTGTTTGAGGTGCGTAGAAACTGAATGCTGGTTCTGGTTCAGTAAACGTCAGATTTTATTGCTCTGTTTACCATAAATGACATGTATTTGGATCAGATGGTGGGCAGCAGTTACTGACGTTTAGCTGCACAGCAGCCAGTGAGAGCGAGAAAGTAGGACATCATCGTCCACCAAAGTGAGACGGAGGTTGAAGTCTTGGAGGAGAGGACATAAAGTGGGCCACAAGGCGAGGCGTCAGTCACTGCCCTAATTTATGGTCTGAAACTCACACACACACACACGCACACACACACACACACACACACACAGGAGGAGAAGCAGAAATCTGAAGCCGTAAACATGGCTGCAGATGCGCTGCAGCTGGAGGGCCGCGATGCTCTTTGCAGAAATCCCCCGGCGCCGGCGGCTAGCCGCAGGCGGCTATCTCCTCCGCTGCTCCGCCCTGCAGCTCGTCCTCCACTCCTCCCCGCTCTGGAACAGAAACGCCGCTTTTGAAGATACAGAAGAAAATTCACAGAGGATCCGGAGACAATGAGGCGTGGTGCGTTCACACGTCACCCGTTGCTTTCCCAGCTAGCTGTTTGACAAGGCACTTACAGCGACTTTCAACGGCTTCATCCGGCTTCAGCAACGAGGAGAATGATATATTGTTTGTAACTAATATTCTCAACTTTATATATGCAGCCAAGAAAACAGAAAAATGTATTTTGTAATTGCTGAGAAAGGGGCAGGTTTTTATAAGGATGTTCTTCTTCCTGCTCCTTTTCACTCATGCAGATGAATTTTGTGATGTGATGTGTTGAGTGAATAAACCTACTGATTGATTGATTATATAGAAAAAAACATGTCAATTTCTGAGTTTCAAAAGTTTAATATTTTCAATTTCTAAAACTTTTTTTTCCAAGTTGAAAATATTAGATTTTCAAAACTCCAAATTTTTCTTGTTTTTTCAAGAAAATTTCTAAGATTAATCTCAAATTCAGCAGAAATTTACTCCCCCCCCCCCAGCGGCCGTAATACACAGACATACTATTAGAAAATTGTAGTTTTCTTACATTTTCAAACTTAGACATGTTTATATAATGAGAAATAAATGAACAGAATAAAATATGTGAAACATTAAATTACCCATGAACAGAAAGATATTCATAACTATGTAGCTGCTCTTAAAGTAATGTAAAAACTTCACTCCCTCCAAATCCAGATCATTTATAAAGCACATTTAAAAACAATAAGTTTGCCAAAAGGGCTGCACATTCTAATAAAAAAATATCTATACAGGGTGGGCCAGAAGTTTCCATACATAGGAGAATGTAAAATGTGTATTTCTTTTATATTTCAGATACCCAAGAAGATGCGTTTGACACAAGAGCAAAGAATTGAAATGATACTTACTCTTTACCGTTCATGGATCTTTCCGCCATCTTTGTTTTTGGCTCCGCTTTAGGACGACCGGCGGCGCCCCCTGCTGGACGGCGGAGAAACTACAACACAAACAGACGAGGATCGAAGCGGAAGTTATTTAATCGATTGGCAGAGGAAGACAGTTACCATAAATTGCACTCAAAAAAGTGAAGAACTACTTCAACATATTTTTACTTGAGTAAAAGCAAAAAAAGTGGGCGTCCAAGAAATTATTTAACTAAGAGTAAAACAGTATCTGGTAAAAAGTGAAATGATAAATTATTTAATATTTAAAAATTACATAATCAGACGAATCAAATTATAAAGTTAAGTGGAAATTTTTGTCTTTTAAGGACGAAAATGATGCATATATAAAATATTTGTTAGAAAATAACAAAATCAGGCCAGAGAAACATTTTTCCAAATCAGTTTCTTTCAATGTAAAACTTATAAAACTTTAATAAAAAACACTGCAGGTGTGTGTCTGTGTTTTGGTTAAAACATGTTTGTTATTCAAATTCGCTGAAGTTACTCACAGTGGCTAGAGGATACAGAAATTTTACTCCAGGAAAAGTAAAAATATTCCTAAAAGTTCATTTTGTCTCAAAAGTTGCTCAAGTAAATGTAGCTGCCCAACTCTACTGGTTTCAACGAAGTTCTTCTGCAGTCAGAAAACATCCACCTTTCTTCATCTTTTCCAAACCGACTTGTTGCAGCAGCACGACGTGGCATTCAGGACTTTTCAGGCTGTTTTGCATTGATTCACTGCATCCATTGACATTCATGCAATAGACATGAATGTGAAATCAGCTCTCCAGAGGCAGCAGAGGAAGCCTTCCATTGTTGTTTTTTTAATGGCAGGCCTTTAACACAGAGAGCCAGGGCCGGGCCGCTGGGACTTCTGCTCTGTCTGGGGCTTCAAGGCAATTTCCATAAAGAACAACACCTAGATCCATCACTTCTCTCTGGATTGATTGTTTCTGTACCTCCAGGCTATAAAATATGGATGTTCATTCGACTGTTTTATTCTGTACAACTTAGACAGATAAACACAAATATGTTCCAGTAACCATAACATTCAACTTTCATTGAGGAATCGGAAAAATAATCACCAACTTACTGAAAAATCATTTTAATTTAAAGAGCTTCCATTCACAGACGTGATGCTGCAGTTCAGCTGTGGAAAGGACCAAAGGCGGCAGGATTTACCAGTTTAGTAATCGATTAAAAGGCCATTTGGTGTAAAAGTTGTAACTAAGCCAAATATATACAAAAAACCTCATTAAAAATGTTTAACATTGAGGTAATTAAAGCCTTTTGTCTGTAAATATGTTCTACCCAGAACTTCCCAGGTAACAGATTTACCTTCACCTGGTTCACATTTTGTAAAGATAATCTCAGATTAATCACCTTTTGCTATCATGTTATTAGCTGGTTAATAAAAAAATAATAACCAACACATCAGCCCTACACTGTCAGTCAGAATGGTCAAATAAACAATGCTACGTTGTTGCATTTTAGGCAATTAAATGTTAACTTTTGATTCTAAAAGGGCCAATATTGTGTATTTTCCAAGCACATCTTTAATAATCTGGTATTTACGTTGCCTTCAGTTGTTATAAAAACTTAGTACATATCTTATTTACTGATTTAACGCCTTGAAATTGAGTCTCTGTCTCTTTAAGAAGCTTCTGCTCTTTCTGAAGCTCCGCCTCCAGGAAGTCATCCAACATGGCTCCTCTGTTAACCCTTTAACAGCCTTTTTAATGGCATTGAAGTAGCTCCTATTATGAGCTCAGCAGGTGTTTGCTAATTGCTGCTGGCTAGTCTGAAGGAGCTGAGTGGGGGAGGAGCTGCACCTTGAAGGTGGGGCTAGGTCCACCCAGGCGTTTTACAGTTGAATGGTTACCATGGAGATTAGAGGATGACAGAATCAAAGCAACTCTCCACGTTTGTTTTTGATGAGGGAAAAACATTATAACATGATGGAAAGCTAAAAAAGTAATTTTTACATAATACTCCCCCAAAAACAGTAATTGAATTATTTTTTATTTTCATCTTTTAATGTATTTTTAATATTATATAAAAGATTAAATTTCCCTCGTGCTAACTTGGGCATTCCTCCATTAGAGCTACCAGCACTATTCTCTAACCATGGACTTGACAGCATCTTCTTTCATGAGAGCAGGGGGAGAACAATCCTGAAACACATTTTTCAGAGTAGGTAGAGGTTGGCCCTCAGCTATTCTGTCCACATTTAAAGGAGATGAGATAAAGATCTGAAAAATCACAGGAACAAAAGAACTTCTCTGCTGACTTTTATGTTTTTCACCATGAAGGGAGAAAAGTAAACGGCAAGAACCCCGACGGCTGCAGGTTGTCAAGGCAGCTGGAATCACTCCAGGTGTTGATTGGCATAGCATTTGGCATCAAATAGTTTGTGGTTGATGAGCCTCAGTGATGAAGGTGAAGTGAAGTCAGCATTGAACACGCCTGAGTTATTGTTAGCTTTAGCCGTCTAGTTCATTACTGATGTTGTGGCATAAGGCTGAGATCAAAATGTTACTTTCTTTTTAAATTAGTCATGAAGAATTGTGTGAACATTTCTTTATAGACTAAATAATCACAAATTATCTGCTGCTATGTCACCTTTGTAAAGTGACACAGTCAAAAATAAAATCAATCGTTTTGGTTATTTAGCTTGTTCTAATGGTAGTTTTTTGACCCACTGGATTGCCTTTTCTCTTTACTGGTCATTAGTACGGATGTGCTAGCTTTAGCTTTGGATTGGATAAAACTAGCATGCTTAGGCTGGTCTCTGTTGCCTTCTTCTTTTGCTGGCCGTTAGCAAGGATCAGCTAGCATTAGCCTTTAGTAGGCTAACAATGAAGTAGCCGCCACTGGGTGTGTAATCGTCTTTTTTTGGTTGTTTAAATTTCCTAGATTGAAAACCAGAGGGACAGAGCCGATTCTGGTCAGCTTTAAGCTAGTTTAGCTGAACTTTTATTGGGCTAGTTTGTTATTTTAGTGACTTTTTATGGCATTATTATTTCTTTTTAGTTTTCTCTTTCTACACCACTTTAGTTAGTGGAAAATCATTTATCAACATTGTATTTAATTGAATATTTGAACGCATTGATGTTATATAATTGCTTATTGCTGCCAGTCGACTTTTTGTGGCCAACATTCACAGAGGAAAAACTCAAAGTCGACTGCTGTTATGCTGAATATCATAAAGTGAAAAAGCTGTGAAGTTGATGACTAGACTGTTTAACTTTTACTGCCCACAGAAGTTACCACACACACACACTCACACACACACACACACACTGGTAGCAGTTGGTCTGAGCTAAAGCTGAACTTCTAATCGATCAATCCCAGTGTTGGAGTGGGATATTACTGGTGTAAAGCAATAGGTTTTATTTATGATCAGATTCAGACACACACCCAACCTACTTAGTTGGTTTCTGAAGTTTATTTAAATTACAATTCAAGTTTATCTGTAAAGCACATTTAAGCAACAAGGCTTACCATAAAAAACATTACGAGGAAACAGGAATTAATGATGAAGGTTCAATCCTCTCAACAAGGTTATAAACGTCTAACAAATATAACTAAGCAAGTAAAATTTTATTTATATGCCATATTTATGGAGCAGATATGAAATTTTGACTTGGATTTTACACTCACATACACTTAGCCGTCTTGCTAGCAACAAACTGTACGCTCAATAGCATAGCCATAATAAATAATTTCAATAAAATTATTAAAAGCACTGAATCAATGTTACATTTCTGACTTCAATGTAAACTTCTTATTCTAACTAAAATCAATTCTTCCGCAGCCAGTTTGTAAATTTTTTTTGTTGTGAAGCTAATTTTAAAATGGGAGTTTATTAATCCACTGGATTGCCTTCTCTCTTTGCTGGCCGTTAGCACGGACATGCTAATGTTAGCTTTGGACAGGCTAAAGACCTGCATGCCCTGCGGTCACCTGTGACTCGTACTTTCTCCTTTAAGGGAAACTTATGTTTATGCCGTTTTTATTGAGCAGACGTAAACTGTTGACCTGAATTTTACACTCATACCCGTAGCCATCTTGCCAACAACAAACATGGCCTCATAATAAATAACTTAAATAAAATTAATAAAAGCACTGAATCAATTCAAAGTATGTAAACTTCTTATCCAGACTAAAATAAATACTTCAGCAATCAGTTTCGTAACCATTTTTTTTTTTGTTCTGAAACTAATTTTCAAATAAAATGCGACTCTTTCATCTAAAGTAATGCACAGTTTGTTATCTTGGATAAAAAAAGCCTCTTCAAACTAAAATGTTAACTGATCGTAGTTTGAGCCTGAAGTCTTTTGTTACATCAGCCTCCTCTTCCATCATCTTAATGTGAGGCTTTGATGCGTAATCATGACTGAGATTATTTGATAGCGAGCCACTTTGAAGTAGCATCTTATGATTCCCACTGCCTCTAAAGTACATACAAAGAAGACCAAATGAATTAAAAGATTAAAAAACCTCAGGCAGGCTGCGCTCTGCAATTACAGGTTCGGTAAAGACACAAACCTCCAGCTGAAGATTCAACCAAAAGGAGATGCAGGAAGCTTTAAAGTGAACATATTATGTTTATAAATCCTTTTTTCCACCTGTAAATCATTCAGTTTTGTTCTATACAGAGCTGAACTGCAATGTTTTGGGCTGAATTCCTCATATTGCAGCTACACGTGCCCATATTTTAGCTCTGCTTTGAGGTGCATTTAAGTTGGTTGCCATTTTTGTAGTTTGATTGCAGAGATACGATTAGCTAGCAGCGCAGAAACCTTATATTAGTTTTATTAGTTTAAAAGATGTAAACAAAGGAAGACCTGTCCATCCAGTTTTACACGTTTGATCCAGAAAATGCGACCGCAACACGAGTGAACGTAAACAAGGCCTCAATGTAGCTAGCGAGTTAGCTAACACTAGCTACCAGAAACGACACTGAATACTTTCAGATTATATATTCCCCGAGAAAAAAAAGCAGCAAAAACAACGCCAAACTGTTTGTGGAATAATATTGTTTAAAACAAGCAGTATGGTTATGTCCTCAAGGAGCTAAGAGCTAGCACACAGCGCTAACATTAGCAGAAGGTACTACTGCTACTGGAAGCAACACAATAAACTCATGTCTAAATTAAAGTTTGACATTTTAGTGTCATTACCAGCTTACTATTTGCTGTGTTCATCTTTTCCATGGAGAGAAGAAACTGACTCTCACTCAGACAGATTTTTAGAAAATCTATCTTTATGCTACTGAAGGTCGCTAACGCTCTCGACCTGTAAGTACTTTGCACAAAGAGGACTTTCCTCTGATGTGGGAACATTTTCAAGAAAAATAAAATGTGACCATGCACTTTGAAGAGGTCCTGATGCTACGGGAGAGCGTAACAAATTTTTTACATTATCCACTTGTAATTTAGGCATCCTCAAATTGTTGAAAAAAAAAAAAAAAAAAGTCAGATTTACAAAATTAGCTAAATTGAAGTTTGTAACAAGGAATAGAGAAAATTCAACAAACTGAAAAATACGACCCAAAAAGAATATAAAGAGATTTTTCCATCAATGGGAAATACTAAATTCGACTTTTCTGCTCTCTTAAAAGTATATATATATATCAGAGGGCTAAAAAAGTGGATTTTGCCTTAAAGTACAAATAACATAATCTGATCAATAGATGGTTCCAGATGGTTCAGGCTGTTTTAGACCATATTTAATGTTTATTTATAGTTTGAAAAGCTGCAATAAGCCACTTCAAACATGACCATTTCAGCCTTTGAAATGCAAATAAAACATCAATAAGGATGTACTGCAGTGGCACACAAAAGAAAACCTCCAATTACTTTGCTTAAAATTGTTGCAATTAGCTGATAATCATTATAAATCAATGTAAATTATACAAAACTACTGAAAAGCCTCTCTGGAGAGCCAGTTGACTGGAATCTCATTGGACCGTGTGTTTTGCTCCGGCACATTTAATTCCACCTACAGACTCAAAACAAAAACCTTTAGTCAGTTTGAGCTGTCAGGTGGAAAGTCATCCGACTGGAGTTTCTGTCACCGCTGACAGGTTTTATATTTATATGGAGCCTCCGGACAGGTGAGATCACTTTGCTAAAAAATCTCTTCAACTCCAGCTCCGTCACTCTCTCTCACTCCCAACGCTGTCAGAAGGGATTGTCAAGAGGGAGGAAGAGAAACTTTCCATTATTTTCCCAAAAACGATGTGAACGGAAGGTTGAGATAATTAAATTCACAGACAGGATTTCACAGTAATATTATGCATTGCATCAGTGTTGTAGTAGTCGAGACCGTTCTGGGTCCAGAGACCGTTCTGGGTCCAGAGACCGTTCTGGGTCCAGAGACCGGTCTGGGTCCAGAGACCGGTCTGGGTCCAGAGACCATTTTTTGATGGTTTCGGTCTCGTCTTGGGCGCTGAGGACTCAGGATTTTATTTCAAGACCATAACCGTGGAAATATCACTAAACTTACAGCAAACTGTCCCGTTTATTGGTTAACATGTTTGTTTTCACTGGATGCAAAACGTGCCGATTAAAATCCAAGCAATAATGTGACTTACCAATTAGTGTTTCTGTTACCCCCCCCCCCCCCCCCCCCCCCCCCCCCCCCCCCCCCCACCCCCCCACCCCGCCCCCCCCGCCGCCCCCCGCCGC